>NNCF01136606.1:8852-23102 GCA_002313205.1 Laupala kohalensis
TTTTTATTATTTTATTATTGTCATCTTATGTACATTTATATTTTCCAGTGTATGTTACTGACGATGGTTGCTATGCAGCCGAAAAAGCTTTCTAATACCAATAATAAAAAAATGAGCAACATAGAAACGACTTTTAATTTATCATGCTTTGATAATGTTGCTAAAGCTCCACAATTACCAAGTAAAACATTTAAGAGTCTGAGATAAGTATCATTGGTACTTTGGTACATATAATTGTGTAGGTTTTCAATTGCTATTTTGTATGTTGTTTCTATCTGTATTGAACACTGTCCTCCTTTCTTTCTTGACACGTACGGACTATCAATATCAGCCTTCGGGTGATGTTGTCCATGTTGAGTTAGCAATTTTCTAGTTTTTCTATCAAATTGCCTCAATTCTTCTAGTCGCCAATTGTATTGCAGTATTGCTGTATTGCAGAACTGGTACTGCATAAGAATTTATTGCAGTGACTTTGTTTTTTGCAAACTTGTTTGTAGTATTTGCCTAGTACTTCTAATATATTCTGTTTTCAGACTATTTTTCATTTGATTATGATCAATACTATCACTTTCTTCTATTCCCAAATACTTGTATGTATATCCTGATTCTAATTGTTTAATATTTGAAGAAGTGTTGAAATCTGTTTGCGAGGTATTATACAATTTTCCACATATTAAAGTTACTTTTGAGCATTTATCGATTCCCTACTTCATATCAATGTCCTCACTCTGATACATGCTACCCCCCTGGGGGTCCTAAATTACCTTTCGGCGTCTCCACCTTGAAATTGATTCTATGTATATTCACAATCTAATTAAAGGTTTGATCTAACACATTATTTACTTATCTACCTACGGGGTTTCTCGCTGACCTGTGGATGTATCACCACAATTACGAGAGGGAAATCGACTGCGATATGAAACTTGAGCCAGGATCACTTTTACCATTAGATACAAGGAAATCAAATTAAACTAAATACAATTTATTAACAAACTAAACCTCATTGGTACAGCTGTATCAATCCCCAATAATACAATAATCTAGTCAATACACCAAGTCAGACATAATGAAATTAAGAGTACAGTAATAGTTCTTAACGGAGCACAAGTAAACAAAATGAATTTACAATACATTGAAAGGAAATACAATACATTACGTCATCCGCGTCATAGTACGTGTTACGGCGTGTGGAGCTCATCCCACACTATGATATACCCAACAAAACATAAAATGATGAAGTCATAATTGAAGTGACCAAAGTACGAATTTTACGAGTGCTAACATAGCTTTACAGCGCATGGGTGACGACACATGTGCCGGAGTGCAAACCCTAGCTTGCACGGCCTGCTTCTCCGCCAGGTTCCCGGCTCGAAAGACGAACGTCATGGGGGTGGGGGGGGCAATCCCATTAAACCTCGCAAGATGGTAGGGTATGACGAGATTGTTGCCTGCCCCGTCAATCTAGCAAGCGTCCCGCTTGCTAAAAATGGCAGTCGCTAGCTAGCGAAGAACCAGCCAAATCATACCGATATACCCCCCAAAATATATACACACGAAATAACATACACAAAAAATGTAAATTTACTCAATCCTAAAAAATTAATCGTACTAATCAAAAGTCCAAAATTAGGAATACAGCAATACGAACTGTCATATTTTTTATTATGATTGTCCGTAACATTAAGAAAATTAGGCATTCCATACAATTGGAATATAAATTTCAAGAAAACAAACGTACAACCGTGAAAGTTCTATTAACATTGTAGAATGACAGTTTGATTATGGCTCGTTGACTCGGGCGTCTTCTCCCATGACATGGCGTACTCCAATGGAAGGTGATGAGGTCGACTGATGCCAGAGGGCTGATGCCTTCAGAAAGCGGTATGACATGGTCCCATCCAAGACCAAAATGGCGCTAGCAGGACCGCCACCACTTAAGTCGGTTCCTCGGCAGTAGGGACCTGGACGCCTGTAGAGGTGGAAATTCAGTCGTAGGAAGTTGTTGATCCGCCGGAAGTAGTAGTCAGTGCCGCCGGCACGGGCGGAAGATGTGATACAGGTTGACAGAAGATTCTCCTCAATACTCCTGGGAAGGGGTAGCATGTTTCCCATTTTCCCAATATAGATAAAATTCACCTCTCCGTGAAATACAAAAAGAGATTGCAATTAGTATTCTGCATCCACGCAGTAATACAGAATTTTCCTTCCATTTAGTCATTTATTGCACAACTCAAAACATCTATAAAATACATTTACAATGACACATACAAATACATTATTTCCTCAACTAGATTCATGAGAATTAAGAGACTGACTTGTAGAGTTAATCTTATGTTTTTATCCTTATTGGGACGAAAATTTCCACCTTGACAATGAGAATCCAGTGCTGTGAATTTACAAATGTGAGATGAAATTCGTATAGGTGAGCCGCAAATAAGAGCATGCACAATGCCTCGCATTCCAAAATCAGTTTAGACCTCTTCTTCACTATTATCAAAGCAGCGCCCAACGGTGACCTGCTAACGTAAATAGATACGTGTGGTGCCTGACGTCGTAAGAAATCACCCTCATCACTAGGCATGCATTGTAACACTTCCTCTACCAGTAGTATCCTGAGATGGTAACGGGGAATAGTTCCTGCATTTTCTACGGGTACTTCGAAACAATCCTGACTCGAACGACAATATGAATCATAATGGTCTCCACGGTTGATCAGACCGCAAGTTTACCAAAATAATCCATACTAAACCGAGCACAATGCTCGCAGTGATCAGTGGCAAAAACAACAAAAGAAAGGAACGATCGCCTCTATGGATCCCAAGGGCAAACTAAAAACAAAGAGTCTACTGTGAGTCTCGCATAGCTCGAGTTCATTATAAAAAACTAATTACCCTCACTGCTAATGTTAAGTGATTAGCACAAAATTTTGACTCCCGCGATCTGAGGCGCACCGAGAAGATTGCGAGAGCTTTTATGAACATAGGGAATAAGAAAGGCATCCAAAAGCGTGGTCGATTTCCAAACAATGTGCGCCCATTTACAACGCGGAAATTAACAAGGAAAAAAGAAAGAAAGAAAAAAGAAAGGAATGGAGGGAAAAAGAAAGAAAAGAAAGAAAAAAGAATTAAAGAACGAAAGAAAGAGTAAAAGAAAGACAGAGAAGAGAGAGAGATAGAAGGAGGGAAGGAAAGAGAGAAAGAGAGAAAGAAAGGAAGGCAAAACGCGGAAAGAAACAAGAAAAGAAGGAATGAATGAGAGAAAGAAAGAAAAAAAAAGAAAAAAAGAAAAAAAGAAAAAGAAAGTAGCAAAAAGACAAAAAAAGGAAAGAAGGAACGACAGAGTGAAAGAAATAGGAATGAAAAAAGAAAAGAACCTATGGTATTAATATGAGGTAATACATTTCAATTTGATTGGAAAAAATAAAAGGGATTTATCTTTTTTATTTATTCATATCTGAAACGAGGTTTTCATATTAATGATCTCTGATTATTTTTTTAGGTTGCGCGATTACTACCAAATTGTTATATCATGGATAAATATGTCACCAGAAGATGTAATTTATTTGTTCCTTAAGTAGTTTTATATTACTTATAACTCGAGAATTAAACATTTGTGTTATTAGTTCATATTTGAGACAAACGTTTTCTATATTTATTTAATTCCTTTTCACATATATGAAAAACTTAAGTGATCCGCAAATTATGTGAAATTACTTTCGACAATACACATCACTTGTAGGCAATGAGATTTGATTTCTTTACTTCACTGTATAAATATAAGAAATTATAGGAATATTTATAAATAATTTGTGATTCGAATTATACCAATTCCATACGATATCTTGCAATTATATTCAAATTCTATTAAAAACTATATTTTATCACAGTATTACGCAAACGTTTATTACAGAAACTCTATTATAGTTTACATTGCCTATGAAGACCTTGCGAGACAACGAATCTCGAGATGTCGTTTAAACATAGAGAATGGTAAAGTTTATTTAAGTCAAGAATATACAGAATATTTTTGTTATAGAGTCCAAAATGTGTATAATAATAAAATACAAAATATTTCTTTAATAGCGGTGTAATGAAACATTTTATCTCGTTACGATTTACCAGCGGTACTATTAGTCTGCCAAATATGGGAGCCGTTTCAAATAGACTTACGATTGGTCGAACGTAACTTCCCCAGTCGAAGGGGAAGGAGCAGGAGAGAGGCGTTGCAAACTTAACAAATCCAAAACTGGTCAGACCGAGGGACTTAGAAAAATAAATGGGACCTTTTTTGTTATCAGTAGTGTACAATGAGTTTCTTATTAGGTAAAAGTTACTTTAATCATTGTACTGAAAGAGATGTGTAAATTTATATTCAATCAATCGTCAGAGCTAGAATATCCTGTTTCATGTGTATGACTTATATTCATTGGTGTGAAAAAATATTCATTTCTACGAGGTTTGCTGCTTATTTCTTCAGTTAATAATTGACAGAGGTGGTAAAGTGTTCATTGTATAAGTCTTATTTTCAGATAAAAATATTGTATCATGTCGTGATGACTTAGCAAGGAATTCAAATACATGAAAATCAAAATTTTAACTTTAAATTACTATAACTTTTAAAGTTTTGAATTTTCCACCCAAAAAATTGTGAAATTAGTGTTCATTAGACTTACTTTCAACTTCCGAAATTTCATTAAATTCTGAGATGGAGTATTTGAGAAATAATTTTTTAACGAAAAAATTATATTTTGACATTTTTGTTGAAATTCTAAACGTGTGTTGCCTTTTTATATGTCTGAAGGTTACTTTTTCTATAAAATGAATTACAATTAGTAGATTAAGTGGGTTTCAATTTTCAAGCGGGTTTTGATCGAAATTTTATCTATTTTTAACTCGCGGTTCTGTGCTATTTTACGTTGGGGAAAAATCGACTATTTAAGCAAAACCAGATTAATAAAAACCTAATAAACATTATTTTCCTTACTTATACAATATTTTAAGCCCCTAGAAAAATTATTAGCAAAATCTGAACAGGTCGGGGAAATTTTAGATCGATTATGTCTGAAATGACCTGTGTGTATATATATATATATATATATATATATATATATATATATATATATATATATATATATATATATATATATATGATATATGAGTGTGTGTGTCTGTGTGTATGCAGTAAGGGACTCTGTTCGGAAGCTTAAAATTGAGGTTTTTCGACAAATACGCCATAGTTTGCATTCAAACGCTTAGGAAGAACTACGTCTTCATCAACAGATCCGATCATATTCGTTTTACTTTATTTTTCATTGCTATTCTAGTTTTATTCGACTTTTTCTTCCGAAGAATCACGATAACTTTTCTCTAATTTTGTTCAAAATTTTAAAACTTGGGTTTCCGTTTTCTGTCACTAGACAACACCTCGGTCACTGTCTTATGTTTACTTTGCAAAGATAGCTAAGTTGACACATGTTCATAAATATGTTTTTATTCATAGCAGTACTGTAGTATTAGTATTTGTGATGTCCATCATTTCACCACTGAATACATTTACTAAATATACGTGCATGTAACACAAAATAAAATCATATGATCAAATATATGGTAATTGCCATAGCGTTTAAAAATACTATTTTACCTTACACATTGCATGTATCCTTAACGTTCCCCGTGGTGTACGATATAATGTGAGATCATTTACCGGAAGGTCGCGAGTTCGAATCTTGTAGGAGTGGGTAGAAATTGTTCTTCAGTTTTATCTATATAACGTTATTCAAAATAATATGTTCCATATATTTTGAAATTAAATTTTTCGATTTCAACGAAGTATAACGAGTTTTTAATCAGTATCATATATATTCGTAGTCTACGAAGAATAGGCAATATTTTGATATTGAAGTTAAGAAATATTTTTTTGTTTATTACGATATGTTCTTAAGTTTTCATCTAATTTATTTAGTATAATTATCAATATTTAGGAGCTCTTAAATAAATACTTACAACCTTTTATGGACGAATGATATTTTTATTTT
Source organism: Laupala kohalensis (assembly GCA_002313205.1). Classification (NCBI taxonomy): domain Eukaryota; kingdom Metazoa; phylum Arthropoda; class Insecta; order Orthoptera; family Trigonidiidae; genus Laupala; species Laupala kohalensis. Next base: position 14,887 of record NNCF01136606.1, read on the forward strand.
TTTAGAAGAGCTCACTACGTTTCGACGTGGATTTACGCCGTCGTCACTTGATCACCTGACGATGGCGTAAATCCACGTCGAAACATAGTAATCGCTTCATAAAAAATAACTAGTGGTGCAAAACCATTGCACATACTTTCTCATATACGTTTCTCAGTCTGGACTAGAGAGCGGCGTTAAAGTATTCTATTAGGAGAGGGATGATTTCATATGTTACTCTATATTTTGATCGTCTTAATTTTACCCAATTTAATAAGTTTATAAAAGAAATATTTTATCATTCCACCACAACATTCACTCACAATCATCAACACTTTAGGGGAGGTGCGGCAGGAAGAGCATCCGGCACCCCAGTATTACTCAGCCAAATCCAAAATGAAGCATCATATATCCATCCCATTAAAGTTGGAATGAGTGGTTCGCAGCGAACGTGGCGAGCAGGGGCGGAAGACGCTTTAAGAGAGCCAGCTGCGGGTGGCCGACTCCCACCGAAGAACACCGAGCATTGCCGAGCTCGGACGTGGGAAAAGAGCAGGTGTAATGTGGCCGCGAGCTGATGAGAGACAGGAAGCGGGTTGCCCCTTGCCTGCCCCTTGTCCTGTCAAGGCTGAACCAGCAACCACCCACCCTCACCCAACGTCTCTGTCTTTTCGCAACGTGTCTAGTAAGCAACACCAACATAGTGGAGGCGATTGGATACAGCGAAATTGTGGAATATGATTTTCGGTGTGTGAGTTCGAAAGCGCTCTTCTACACAAGTCTCCTGTAATTCGATTTTTCACCAACCAAATGTTTAGTCGGGGTGCCCCCCCCACCACCACCACCACCATATACTATACGAGGATTCTCCTCCAGTGTACAGTTAGTTTACCCACCCATCAACCATACCACCACCTCCTATTCGTTAATATTTGACGCCCACGCCATAAATGTACTTCAGAATGTATATACTTCACGTAAGAATTCATGTACACGACAAAATTCTTGAATTGTTGGTAAACGTTTTCTGGTAAAACATTTTGTAAACCGTCTGTAATTAATTTAGTAAGAAAATGTNTGCGATCTATAACTTAAATTAAAACTTGTACAATAGTCATATTAATATAAAAATTACATTCTCTTTACACTGATTCTAACCAAAGGGTGCTTCGTGTTGTATTGAAAACTAACATCTGAGAAAGTAAGAGCAAATATGTTACAAAAAATACAGAGTCTTATCTGATACACCTGATTCCTTATCTATATTATCTTTGTCTTTATGTGAATTAAAAATACAATTCATTTTATTATTATTATTATTATTATTATTATTGTAAATAAATCTGAAGTTTAAAAAGTAAAATCATTCAAAAGATAGTTTAGAACTTTTAATGAATGGAAGAGAAATCTATGTCTCGAATTCTCTTGTGTTGTCTTTTCTCATATAGGACTACAATTAGTGTTATTAGCAATTCTCATACGCACATATTTTTCAATAAATTTATTAGGATAATTATTATTTAACTAGATCTAAATTTATTATACGGAACTTTTCATGTGGAAGTTTGTAGTTGAGTCAACCAAATGGTAAACTACGCCATTGTTTGTTTTTATCATGAGGTGAATTGATTTAAAATGTAATACTCTCCCGGACCATACGTATTTCCTGTGCCAATCTGTGATAATATTATTATTTACAATGATGAACTTCAAATCAAGAGAACTAATACTGTTGTTGTGGTCTGAATATTCTAGTTTTAATTTATATTACACGTTTCAAACATTTCATTACAACAGGTATTTACTACACTTCTCCATTTTTACCAGATGATGAAAATATTAAGTTTTGTATTATATACTGAATTGTAATGTAATATTTTTTAAAGTTCTGATGAGGTCCCAAGTCATGTGACGAAACCTATGCTGAATGTAAAACATATATTGAAATAGTCTCAAAATGTATTATTTTTCCTCATTGTCACTATCCATTACATTGCACAATGTCTACTTATTTCAATTCAATAGGTTTTCTTTCTTTCCTTCTCTGTAATCTGATTCCCACTTTTTCAACGTTTTCAAAGATTGACGGCTGGTGTTCAATCTACTGTTAGAGAAGTTGGAATGAGTGATACGCAGCGAACGTGGCGAGCAGGGGCGGAAGACGCTTTAAGAGAGCCAGCTGCGGGTGGCCGACTCCCACCGAAGAACACCGAGCATTGCCGAGCTCGGACGTGGGAAAAGAGCAGGTGTAATGTGGCCGCGAGCTGATGAGAGACAGGAAGCGGGTTGCCCCTTGCCTGCCCCTTGTCCTGTCAAGGCTGAACCAGCAACCACCCACCCTCACCCAACGTCTCTGTCTTTTCGCAACGTGTCTAGTAAGCAACACCAACATAGTGGAGGCGATTGGATACAGCGAAATTGTGGAATATGATTTTCGGTGTGTGAGTTCGAAAGCGCTTTTCTACACAAGTCTCCTGTAATTCGATTTTTCACCAACCAAATGTTTAGTCGGGGTGCCCCCCCACCACCACCACCACCACCATATACTATACGAGGATTCTCCTCCAGTGTACAGTTAGTTTACCCGCCCATCAACCATACCACCACCTCCTATTCGTTAATATTTGACGCCCACGCCATAAATATACTTCAGAATGTATATACTTCATGTAAGAATTCACGTACACGACAAAATTCTTGAATTGTTGGTAAACGTTTTCTGGTAAAACATTTTGTAAACCGTCTGTAATTAATTTAGTAAGAAAATGTTCCACTTTAAAAATTAGTCTAATGCTCGCAGTTATTAAATTCTCCTGATAAATCTTTGTACCCCTCTTTTCTACCAGTTCTGTGAAGATTAAGCAATTTATATTTCTCAAATGTTTCTATACTTTCCACGTTAATTTTAGTTAGAATTACTATATCTAGATTTTAGACGTGTTCTTGGTTTTCTAAGCAAACAAGTTCCAGTATTATATAATAGGTTTTATATTTACATGTATAATTGAGGTTTTCTATATTTTACTTTACATTATTTTCAACTCCTTGAAACAAAAGAATAATGGTTCTTGTTGTATTTTAACATGTTTTCTTTCTTCTATATCATGTATCTTCTATCCTATGTCCTATCTTCTATATATTATATTTAAAAAATATTTTTTCCCCCCAAAAAATAACATTTTATCTAAATCACATTCATTCGTAATTCAAATGAGATTAGTCTTCAGTTCTCTTCATAACAATATTTACCTTGTTTATCCATATACATTTAAAATTTCTTTCTTTACATTTAACCTTTACTTTCCAAAATAGTTTTCCCATAAAAGGAAATAACAGCTCATATATTTCATTTTCAAATTAATTCCTTGATTTTAGAATTTTCAAGACCGTTGTTTCGAATTATTTAGTTGTTAAACTTAACAAATGTTTTATATTTGTTTATATTGGCTTTCAGGTTGCTGAAATTATTAATTTTGCACCTGTATAATCAATAATTGTACAAATTATTTTTATGTTCATCTCATGTTTATATATTGCTTTTGAATATTCATAGAGGGGTTGCTTTGCCCCTGATTATTAACCTCATAAATTACTCCCTTACTTCTTTGCTTTATTTATTTGACAATTTCCCTAAAAAATTTAAATTCCTTCATTTCGTTTATTATCACATAATATTGGTAAAATAGAAATGTTCTAGATTTCTTAATATCTTTTATGTTCTCACAAAAAATATAAACTTTTTTGTTAATATTCTTCAATATAGTGACATTCAACTACTCAATCCACTATTGACTCTGTCAGTCTATTGACTGCAACATTTGATGCGACAGTTCGTTTGGCTGCTTCTTGCATTCTGCATTCCTGACACAGCCAGGCCATTTCCTTTCTTATTCCCACACCTTTAAAAGATAGGTCTTGAAATTTATATTTATCTTATAATCATGGCAAAAAACACTTTTTATACTTCCAAATCGCATACCACGCACTGTACCATTTAAAACAATGCGTAACAGAAAGGAAGTAATATAATAAAAACTAAAAAACTATCCTCCGTCGTATAACACAATAACCGAAAAAAACATTTGCATTTTTCTCAGGTATTGCATAATTCCGAAATTTNTTTCTACACAAGTCTCCTGTAATTCGATTTTTCACCAACCAAATGTTTAGTCGGGGTGCCCCCCCACCACCACCACCACCACCATATACTATACGAGGATTCTCCTCCAGTGTACAGTTAGTTTACCCGCCCATCAACCATACCACCACCTCCTATTCGTTAATATTTGACGCCCACGCCATAAATATACTTCAGAATGTATATACTTCATGTAAGAATTCACGTACACGACAAAATTCTTGAATTGTTGGTAAACGTTTTCTGGTAAAACATTTTGTAAACCGTCTGTAATTAATTTAGTAAGAAAATGTTCCACTTTAAAAATTAGTCTAATACTCGCAGTTATTAAATTCTCCTGATAAATCTTTGTACCCCTCTTTTCTACCAGTTCTGTGAAGATTAAGCAATTTATATTTCTCAAATGTTTCTATACTTTCCACGTTAATTTTAGTTAGAATTACTATATCTAGATTTTAGACGTGTTCTTGGTTTTCTAAGCAAACAAGTTCCAGTATTATATAATAGGTTTTATATTTACATGTATAATTGAGGTTTTCTATATTTTACTTTACATTATTTTCAACTCCTTGAAACAAAAGAATAATGGTTCTTGTTGTATTTTAACATGTTTTCTTTCTTCTATGTCATGTATCTTCTATCCTATGTCCTATCTTCTATATATTATATTTAAAAAATATTTTTTCCCCCAAAAAAATAACATTTTATCTAAATCACATTCATTCGTAATTCAAATGAGATTAGTCTTCAGTTCTCTTCATAACAATATTTACCTTGTTTATCCATATACATTTAAAATTTCTTTCTTTACATTTAACCTTTACTTTCCAAAATAGTTTTCCCATAAAAGGAAATAACAGCTCATATATTTCATTTTCAAATTAATTCCTTGATTTTAGAATTTTCAAGACCGTTGTTTCGAATTATTTAGTTGTTAAACTTAACAAATGTTTTATATTTGTTTATATTGGCTTTCAGGTTGCTGAAATTATTAATTTTGCACCTGTATAATCAATAATTGTACAAATTATTTTTATGTTCATCTCATGTTTATATATTGCTTTTGAATATTCATAGAGGGGTTGCTTTGCCCCTGATTATTAACCTCATAAATTACTCCCTTACTTCTTTGCTTTATTTATTTGACAATTTCCCTAAAAAATTTAAATTCCTTCATTTCGTTTATTATCACATAATATTGGTAAAATAGAAATGTTCTAGATTTCTTAATATCTTTTATGTTCTCACAAAAAATATAAACTTTTTTGTTAATATTCTTCAATATAGTGACATTCAACTACTCAATCCACTATTGACTCTGTCAGTCTATTGACTGCAACATTTGATGCGACAGTTCGTTTGGCTGCTTCTTGCATTCTGCATTCCTGACACAGCCAGGCCATTTCCTTTCTTATTCCCACACCTTTAAAAGATAGGTCTTGAAATTTATATTTATCTTATAATCATGGCAAAAAACACTTTTTATACTTCCAAATCGCATACCACGCACTGTACCATTTAAAACAATGCGTAACAGAAAGGAAGTAATATAATAAAAACTAAAAAACTATCCTCCGTCGTATAACACAATAACCGAAAAAAACATTTGCATTTTTCTCAGGTATTGCATAATTCCGAAATTTATCTTTACTAAACATACAACACAGCGATTCATTTTAAAAAGTGTACTCTTAAATATATAATCGTCAAAATATGGTATTCGCACTTGAACGAAATATGTCCTTCCAAAAACTTATGAATTCAACTAGCGTTATTCACACAAAAATTTCCTTAGCAAACACAACCATTCTAAAATATTTACTCTTAATAAGTAACCATTACATAGACACACAAACCAGTTATAAACACATATCACCTTGACGAAAAAATTACTGTTTGTTAAATCACTGTTTATTTTATTAATACTCTTAATTTCTTAAGACCCGACACTTCAAAGTACAGAACACAAACAGTTTTAAACCCACAGATTGACAAAGGATTTCAACTCAATCCATTACACACAATCACTTCTCAAAATACAAAACTTATTATATCAGAGATTCGTTTGACAATACGTTCAAAAAACACTCAAGATACTCCTTAGAAACATACAATGTCGAACGAAATTTGAAGGTCATTAAACAAACACGTCCTACTCAGACGTTACATAGCAAAAAGCTGTGCTATGAACTATCATCACAGCCGAATATTATACATTCGTGACAGACCATAGAAAGTCCGTAAAGCCTTGCAATTAGTCACAGTAGCGCCTCTGTCCGCCGGCGAGTATAACAATAGTGTCACAGATATTCAACGACCATCTAAGATATTACGGTGACCGTGGTTATCCCCAAAGCGCAATACGAGTTCAAAAGCGATATGAGGTCGTTGTACATATTTGATAATTCGTAGTATGATCAACCAAAGTGTAATTTATCAAAACGTAATGATGTTCGCTCACCACTGAAGGCAATACTGTCGTCGTACTGCATATTTTGGGTCCCCTACATATAACTCTGGACTACACTTTTCATTAACACTAAGTTTCATTACCATTAATTTTCATTTTCATTAAGTTTGGTGAATTAAGTATTACAAAATTTGTGTACAGCACGTTCAACTTTCATTTTATGGCTAACTTCCTTCAATATATTTATTTTCCATTATACAACATGTGGAAGTAGTGTAGTGTAAAAAGAATACTACTATTAACGTCCATTACCTAATCTAATTAAATACAAAATTAAATACATACATTTTGTGGACGGATAATATTTTTACTTTCTCATATACGTAGTATATAGAAAGTATTGTAATCGTCAAAAAATTCGAAAACAAGATTTTTGCGGAAATATCCGTTTTGGTGATCCCTGATTCCAAAAAAGTTGGTTTTGGCGTAACGTTCGTCCGTCTGTCCGTCTGTGCGCAGCGATTCTGAGTAAATGGATGAATTAGTTTAATTCATATTTCGTATTTACGATAGATTTTACTTGTTGCCTATGCACGTGCTCTACTTTTGTTTTTGCTTTAAAACAAAAGAACATTTCACATGAAGTTCAAAGTACATTTTTGAATACTCTTCAAAAACTAGTTCAACGATTTTGCTTAAACTTTCTGTACGTAAAGTACAATTGGTATGCATTTAATCTGCATTAGCGGTATTTCACTTGAAAGTTTGGTATAGACGCAGTAAAATAATTTCTATTTGCTATATTGTCGCATTTGTTTACTATTTCAAGAACCTTGATTATTATTTAACATGGATGAAGCAGAGGTAGAGTAAATTAGTATTCTGAATATTTATTTTACTTTTAAATCTCTAATAAAAGAAGAAGTTGAATTATTGTCTTTGAACCCATCGAAAATGTTATAGTTCATTTGTTTTGTCGTATACGGAGCATAAAGAACCGAAAAAAATCCATTACGTAATTTTATTAAAAATACCAATGGTTGCCAATGGGGTGATTCCATAGAGTATATGTTTGTAGGTGTCATTTTTATGTTACTTTGAAAAGGAGCAGAGAGGAATGTCTGCATCTAATGTTTCTCTTGGTATCGTGAATCTCCCAGCCACGGGACATCTACGCCGTGTTCATATTCTCTCATTCGGTGACGCTGCATATTTTGACTGTGTAAGCTTACGTACCAGATGTGTCCACTGCTCCTTTTGCAGGATGTTTTTGTTAATTTATTCATGCTGTGACTAATCATGATTATTTTAATTCAATGCTTTATAGCAGTTTCAATTGTTAAAAATAGTATTATTTTAACAATATATCTTAACACTTACAGAATTCTTTGACGAGAACGATAAGGAGCGTTACGATATATCAGGAAGTAAATAAAACAAATAGCATCACCTATTTAACGGAGATATTTAATAGATACAATTAGTGTTTAACAATAAAAAAAATTAAATTTCAAATTGTAAAAAATTAACTCTTCAGTTCCTTATTAAATTTTATAAAAATATTTGTAGTCTCCTGGGATTGTTTTCGCGCTAAAATTTTATTTATCTTCATATTTATTAATAAATATATCTTTTGAGGCAGAATACAAATCTTGCTGATTATATCTCCCCCCCCCAAAAAAAAAAAAA
>NNCF01136621.1:0-69549 GCA_002313205.1 Laupala kohalensis
TGTTGCCGTATGTCTCATATTAATTTAGTTTTATGTGTACTCAACTTTTGCACGGTTGTGTACATTATTTCTGTAGCCCCATCCTGGCCCGGGTTTTTCTCCGTTTTTCCTTCGTGTAGAGGCGGATTTCTTATGGAGGTTCTCTAGGCTCGCTGACCTCTCTCCTGTGGAGCGTCGCCGCTCTTCTCTTTATGTAATAGCTTCCCCACCTAGTAGCCCCAAAAACTTTGAAAATGACTCCTCCCATTCTGACGTAGAGATTTTCGGTAGTCAAGGGCTTATCAATTTCTACTCCACGTGGACTACTACAGATTGGCTTCTTCTGTTGTGACGTACGTCATTTCTTAGCCAATAGCTGTATTTAATAGTACTGACGCAGTTTCTTTAGTATTTTTCCATCCATCTGTTCTCCAACGTTTTCCATATCCGTAACCCTCTTCCTTCCCCACAGTAATATTTCATGTTGAACAAGAAGACCCCAGCCCTCGGTGCACTGACAATAGCACTGTACTTTTGACGTGTCTGTCAAATTTTACGTTGCACATTTTTCCACTTTAAATCCCGAAACTTATTTTGCGCGGTCGCTCCTCATTCCACGCCGCTGCCCCTAATCACTCGTTTGCAACTGGGTCATGGATTGCTATAGACCTGTCAATTTGCTCTCCTGAAGTTGCTGATATCTTTCAATGGAAGGTAGAAGATGATCAGCATGGTAGCGACCATCATCGTATCGGGTTGTCGTTGCAGAAACGTGCGACTGTTCCCGAATGTAAGTCACACAAATGGATTCTCAGAAAGGCAAATTGGACACAGTACCGTTCTCTGTCTGTTTTCAGAGAAACGGGTAGTGTTCAACAGAGGGTAGACCATCTGACCCAGGTGATTCATCACTCCGCTGAAGAATCCATTCCGAAAACATCTATTTTTCCGCGAAGACCTCATGTCCCCTGGTGGAACGACGCATGTCGGTCCGCCATTCGGGCAAGGCGAGGAGCACTGCGGAAATTTAAGGCTAGTCCATCTCCGGAAAATCTCGCCGCATATCGGATTGCTAGAGCAAAAGCGCGCAGAACTATCAAAGAATCCAGATCCATCTCCTGGAAAACGTTTCTAAGCACTCTTAAGAGAACAACATCGTCCACTAAAGTATGGGAGTCAATCCGAAAGATATCTGGAAGGTATTCTCGAGTCCCAATATCTGGACTCAATTATCAGGGTCGGGTTCTCACTAACAACAGAGAAATGGCAACAGCAATGGCTGAATATTTTGCTGACCTAACATTACAGCAAACTGCGATCCTGATTTCGCGAGAAAAAGGGAGACAGCAGAGAGCACATCTTTTGACTTTCGTTCCACCAACTGTAATATCCGGGGCGGTTTTGATGATCCTTAATGTTGGGTGTTTGCGATGACACATTACCGACCCGAGTGACCAAATGAAACATCGTCTTTGTTTTGTACAATAACGAGGCCTCTGTATTTATAAGAACATACAGTTATCCATTTATTATTCCAAAGTATTTTGTAGATATTTGCGCATTAAAATTATTGAGATTAATAAAATAAATGTATTCATGACATTCCTGCCCATGGAAAAATGAGGAAAAAAACCGGGCCACGATAAACAAGGTTAACAAGGAAAGGATGAAAGCGAAGAAATGGGCAATCGAAGAAAGGGTGGAGTGGTACGTCAGTGACGCATGTGACAATTATTTAGTTGAATAAAAAATGTTTCGATAGCGTGCATATGTTTGTTGTTAACATGTCTCCCTATTAGTACAGTCGTCAGAGCTTTTTTAACTTGAATCTTCATTGGAGCAGCTGAATTTTTGCATGGGTGTAGTTTTTTTGCATTCGGAATCGAAAAATCTAGAAGTACATGTTTGGGGTAACCGTAAGGGGGTGAAAAGAACCCTTGAAGAATCCAACACTTTTTTCTCTATGAAAGGTTATTTTCTAAATTCTGATTATGCTAAACGACAGAACGAAAAATTTTGCATAGGAATTCATATCTTGAACGATATTAGTACACATTTTGTTAATTTCACTTATTTGTCTTGCGAGTCGCACGGCGCTGAACGTCTTTATCCCGTTAAATTGAAAAATCTCTTCGTAAACGATGTACTACCTTGAAGATTTTTTCGGTATGTTTGGTGCATATTTGCAAAACGTATGTCGTTTATTTAATAAAATCGTGTTAATAGACACATACGGGGGTGATTTTTCGGTTTTGTTCATATTGTAAGGTGGTGGCGTTGCACCAAACCAAGTGTGCATTATCGGGACTACAAATTTGATATCCCAGCAGTGCGAATACTCGTGGTTCTCTTATAATGTGGTAATCACCTTTTGAATTTATGGTCCGTCTTATTACATTTTTTTTCACATGTCGTCAAAATGGAAGTCTTATAGGCATTATTTTAAAGCTTGGACTTCACTCTACACGAAAACATTTTAAGTTTGGCAAATACAGTTACCAAATTCATAAATTTATATGTTGAAAACTGATAAACAGGGAAACGGCTTTTCGAATAAAACCTCGTTACTCCATACAAAACATTTAATTTAACTTTTTCTTGGTACAAACTGAAAGTTCAGGTTCTCAGCTATGGATTCCATATAGGGAGAATGTCCCTGGTACAAACATATTGACCTGAAATTTGAGGGACAATTCAATTCATAGGGCATTTTATTTACAATATTTACATTTTAAATTACATGTGGCGAGGTTTTAACCTTTCTTCCTTAAACCCTTTAATGCCATGGGCTGTGCGTTACGTGCCCTGGTATTCACTCTCAATTAATTGTTCAGTTGCGTCTACATTTTTCATAGAAAGATTGATATCTTTATTTCCTGCTGCCGTAATATAAAATTTAGTTTTGCGTGGATAGTAAATTAATTATTATTGACTTTTGCCATACTGTAATCGTTTCTTAAATCTGAAATAAGTGCAACTGACTAATTCATTGAGCACCATTGGGAACCACGGAAAACCAACGATCAGGACACAAAGACTACATGGAAAAGATATTTAGAAGAGACAATATTTACAAAAGACATTTACAGAAGTATTTACACAAGACAAGAGTATAAGAATTATTACAAAATTTGTATTTACAAATAGAGTCTATAATAAAAAGTATGTACAAAATAGTCTTTCACCCGTACGTAGAAAGAAGTTTCGTTACCTGTAATATAGAAAGAAAAAACGCTGGCAGTATCACATTGAATGCAACCATTATAATCCTCATTATTTCTTTCTCCTTTTTTTCCTTACGTAGCTTAGAAACTGCCCCAAAGATTCCACTACAGACATTCTGTTGTAACGCATTATATTAATTGTCAAGTTAATGTTTTTGTTTATGAAGCCCCCGGTTTGCAAAAAATTTCGATATTTTTATGTTTGTGTACAAAGTAACAGGATGTGAATCCAATCTTCTTCCTGCATAAAAGAATAATACGTAATAGAGTCTATAATACCTAAAGAATAATACGTAAAAGTATTACCATTTATAAATAATACAGGAATATTACATTTTGTAAATTTTACCGAAAATTTTACATTTTACAAGTAATACACAAATTTTATAANCAACCGGTACCTGGCCAAATTCCCAGAGAATTTATATGAATTTGGAACAGTTATTCATTCTTGTATCATTCTGATTTTACTTTCCCCAATTGGCAGTACAACTATGTCTCATTACGTATTTTGCAATGTATATTGTTGCTGAAGAATGAGATGCTTTTCCATGAATTTACTTAAGACTGATGCCATATCCACGGGAACGGGGTCAGTGAACGAAAGGCTCATTTGTACGCTACATTCCTAGCTTCGCTTATAGATTACCTGCTTTTCCGTAACTATTGTTTTATCTATAAGCATGTAGAAGTACTTGATATTACATATAACGTTAGAGAAGTAGTTTTGTAACTCGTAGTAGTAGTAGTAGTTCAAAGTTATTTATTTCCCGTATATAATTCAATTACAAGTAAACAAATTATAGTGCGTAATATAACCTAAAGAATAATACGTAAAAGTATTACCATTTATAAATAATACAGGAATATTACATTTTGTAAATTTTACCGAAAATTTTACATTTTACAAGTAATACACAAATTTTATAAATTGCCTCGATTTACATTTTTTAAAATAATATAAAACTATTTCATTTTGCAAATAATACAGAGACTTTTAATTTCGCAAATAATGCACAAATCCTACATTCCGCAAATACTACAGAAATACTATATTTTGTTTATAATACAGAAATATACATTTTTCAACTAAAATAGAAATACATCATCTTGCAAATAATACCGAAAAATATTATTTTTAATCCTGTTTACTTTTATTTGAGCTTTAGTATTGACAAAAAATAAACTACTCTCACGACTCTCGCGGAGGGAGGACAGACGTGTCGTAACGGTGCTCCTGGAAATGGTTGTTACGTGCTTTATAAAGTGAAAAAGTGATCACAAATTGAGACAAGAAAAGTACTTTAACATTCTTGGATGTTATTTCCTTGTTTCAGATGAACAAATCTTAAATACAAGTGATAAGAAGTGTGATAAGTATGATGAAAACGAGCGAGTAGAAAGAATAACATGAGATAATAATTAGTGATAAGATCTAGAATGCAAGTGTCTATAGATAAGTAAATACAGGAAACTTTCTTACATAATATTTACTTGGTTTGCCAAGAACAGTTTCTGGAACACGTGTTTGTCGTAATATCGTTGTTACGGTCCCAATGTATTGATTTTCCTTTAATCCCGATCCTCGAACTAAATTATTATTTTTCCTTTCCAAGTCCTTAAACTTAACAATATTCTGGACAGTTAATAAAATATATGCAGTCAGAGCTATTTTTACCAATGGAAGAGACTGAGACTTCAAATCTCACGGTCGCCCCTGCAACTCGAAGCCTAACTTCCATTGATCAGCCCGTCAGCAACGTCGGACGTGAGAAGGCCGGCATGGCCGATGGCGACCTCAAGGGATGCTACGATGGTCATTTTGATCAACCAATAGGGGCGGATGAGCGCCGTGACATTCTAAATATATCCCATGGTGACGACATTTTAAAACTAAGCAGCACCTTATTGGGCTCCCCTCCATGATAACCATTTTTGAAAACTCAAGGAAATTTTCCACGAGACGACGAGCGAGCGAAGAGGCTGGCATTGGGGGCTGAGGTTCACACTCCGTCGGATAATTTTTTATCAAGTATTTTCGGTACTCGAATCTTGCATGCACGAAACATTCTTTTTACGCGCCTTTTGGGCTTACTAAATTACTTCCTGGCAGTTCACGGTTTGCTTTTCATATTTCGCGGTTCATCTGGTAGTTTGTGTTACTTTGAACGATGTATAACTTAAGCGTTATTAGACGCTCTTTACTTGATGAACTGCGAGTCTCTATATTAATCATTAATATTATCGAGTACCGCTATGATGCTCTGTCATTGAATTTTGTTTTATTTCTATTTCGTTTACTTTGAACGACGTGTAACTTGAGCGTCATTAGACGCTCTTGATTATTCAAGTGTTGTTGTGTGTTGTTGTTTTTCTTTGGGGGGGGGGGGNAGCTGTAGTCAATGGTGTTTAGTTAGTGTGGTAAATAGTAATTTTGTTCTCTTTGTTTAATTGATCCTGACTTATATTTCATATCCTGGTCACAAAATGCGACTGTTACATCGCATAGCCAAGCGAATAGACTCAGTAGTTTAACAACCTAGTTTGAAATGCTAGACGGGTACCATGAGACCCCCAGGAGGGCAGGCTTGTAACATCGTAATGTCGTGTATTTACTTTTATTTATCTGAAGTGTTAATGGTGAAATAGACATTTGCAGATCTTATTTACTTGGACCCAGCTGTAAAGATCATTTAAACAAAAGTTAGTACAGTGAAGGAAACATGCTGATAAGACATGAAATAGAGGTTAAATGGTGGTTGTAGTAACAACTGGTTCATGTTGATTTGATATCTTTTCTTAGCAATGTAATTGAGTGGTAATTTTTGTGTATCTGAAGTGTGTTTGAATAGTAGGCATCTGCAGATCTTATTTACTTGGACCCAGTTGTGAAAAAGTGAGTACAGTGAAGAAAACCAGTATTTTTGAACTTGATAGAACATGAAATATAGGCTATATTGTGGTTGTAGTGAAAACAGTTTATAGCTGTTTTGGCATCTGGTTTTGATAAGATTGAAATGGCAATGCTCAGACTGGTAATATAATTAAGGAAATTTGCTCAAAAGAGAATTATCTAATAATGCTCTAATATGCGTTTTTCTGGTATTTGTTGAGGTTGAGTTATCTCATCAGCAGACTTTGACTTTTGTTTGGTTTGTTGTCACATTGCCTCCTCGGTAAGAAGTTTTTTATTTGTATATGTTTGGAATTTGGTGAAGGCTTGATTTGTTTGTTTTAATCATCAGTTTTTGCTTTTTGATTTGGGTGTTACAACATTAGCTGGGACATGAAATATAGGTTAGAGTAATGATGAAATGAAGACAAGTCTTTGTTGATTTAACATATTGAATTTGATAGCAATTAAATAGAGTGGCAATGTTTCAGAGTAGTAATATATAGATGAATGTTCTCAGTTGGGTGTTTTTGGTGTTTGTTGAGGCTGATTAGTTATTTAGTCATCAGTTTTTGCCTTTGGATTTGTGTATTGTAGTAGTAGGGAAGTTTTGGTTGGATAAGTAAGTTTGAATAGCGTTGACATTTGATAGAGAACAAAGTGCAAATTAAAAATGGCTTCTTGTGGTACCTGTAGAAAAAGTGTAACAGGAAATTGCTTGTCAGTTGCAATGAAGAATATCGTTATACTTGTTTTTCAGTATCAATAACTACATATAAAAGAATGTGAGAAAGTAGAAAAAAGGAATGGATATGTTTAAATTGTAAATCAAAAAGAAATACAGGGATCACAAAGTGAGAGTAATACTGATGACAGAATGGCTATTAGGAAGGAGGGGGAAGAGGGAATAAGTCTTCTTTTCTTCTTCTTTTATCCAACGCCCGCCCTTGGCAGAGAGGCCATTAGGCGCCGTGCATCCCAGTAGAGCTTGGCTTTTCCATGCAAGTCGTCATTGGCAGACTCCAGAGCGCTGCATCTTGGCAGGTGGTCGGCCGAGCCCTCCTCCGAAGAACATAGAGGGCAGATCGGAGTGTCAGCTAATCCGATCCGGTGCAGGTGGCTCTGAAGGTAGTCGTGGCCAGTAACCATTCTGAATGTAGCTACTGCGACGGCACGGGGCAGGCTGTTGGGGATGGAGTTTGATGTTATCTGTTCCCATCTTTTGCCGGCAGCTGCAGTTTCCCATGCGGTCTTCACGTACTGGTTGATGTTTTTATTTATTCCGCTGCATGCAGCCTGAAAACTGGTTGGGAGGTCCTGTTGGGGGAGATTGCATCCCGCCTTTGCGAGTCGGTCGGCTCTCTCGTTTCCGTCTATGTCGCAGTGTCCAGGGACCCATTGCAAGCAGATCTCAGTGGTCGTTTGGAGCTTCCACAAGCGCTCTTGACATTTTTGTACAAGGTCCCCTTCTTGTAGAGATGTGGACGTAATTGCTTGCAGCGCTGGCGTTGAGTCCGAGAGGAAGACAACTTTATTA
Organism: Laupala kohalensis; assembly: GCA_002313205.1. NCBI lineage: Eukaryota > Metazoa > Arthropoda > Insecta > Orthoptera > Trigonidiidae > Laupala > Laupala kohalensis. The sequence goes on from NNCF01136621.1 coordinate 7,634, forward strand.
TAGACTGGAAGAAGTGACAGCTTCTCTGCAGCCTCGCTGATGGCATAGACCTCTGCATCGAAGTTTGTTCTCATGTTCCCGACTGCGAAGGAGCCGGCCATAGAGGTAGAGTAGTAGCCTGCACCAGTTTTAGTGCCAGCAGCGGACCCATCGGTGTATACATGTAACCATTGTGGAGTTGGGTATTTTGTTGCAAGCAGTTTTAGTGTTGCAGCCTTTAGCAGATGGGATGGAATGTCTGATTTCTTGGCGTCGATATCGGGGAGAAGCAGGAAAACCGGGATTTCTGGTCTTTCTTTGACAGCCTCTGGACGTCTGAAGGGGAGTCGTTCTCCGAAATTAATTTGATATTTTGATTCTATCTCAAGAGAGCAAGCGAGAGGGCTGTTTTGAGTCTTAAGGCGAGCGTTTGCGGTGCGATAAGATTCCCAAAATCTGTCTCCTATTCGCCGAGATCTTTCAAAAAATTTCAGGGTTGCCTTGTCGCGACGAGCTTCTAGTGGTTCTACTTGCGTCTGAATTTCCAAGGCAGGTATAGGGGTGGATATAGCTGCTCCGCATACAATTCGTAACGCATTATTTTGCACAGTACTGAGTTTCTTTTTGGTTGAATCGCTTGCTGTTGTTAGAACCTCGGCCCCATATTCTAGTACAGGGCGGATATATGACTTGTACGTGGTGGCCAGGACGTCCTGGGTAGCTCCCCATTGGGTGCCAGCGAGTCTTCTAAGGATACATAATCGGTTGGTAGATTTGTCGACTACATTTGAGACGTGTTGAGACCAATTCAGCTTACTGTCCAAAGTCATGCCGAGGTACTTTGTCGTTGGGAGAATTTCGAGAGGAGTTGAGTCGTACAGTAGGTTTATATCATGTTTTTTGGTTGACATAGAAAATAGTTGCGCAGTCGTCTTTTCCCTGCTGACAATCATATCGTTCTCGAGGCACCAAGAGTTCAGGCGCTGTAGTGCATCGTTGAGATTTTGTTCCATTGCTGGAATGCTGCTACTAGTTGACCATATTGTGAGGTCATCGGCGTAACAAAGAACTTCAGTTCCAGGCTGTCTCTTTAGTTCTGTTATGAGGTCGTTAATCATTATATTAAAAAGAACACAGCTGAGGACCGCTCCTTGCGGAAGGCCTCTCTTCTGTTGTCGGTATGCGCTGGATGTATCGTTGTACTTCACTCTGACCAGTCTTTGGCATAAGAAACTTGTCAGCCATTTAAGCATATTTCCATTTACCTTTAGATTAGCTAGCTTGCTCAAAAGTATATTCCGGCTTATGGTATCATATGCGCCCTTGAAATCGACAAAACAGGCGAGGGTTGACATTTTTCTCTGGAAACCGTCTTTGACATACTGCGAAAGTTTGATAATTTGGTCAATGACGGACATGTGTTTCCGGAAACCAGCCTGTTCGGGTTCAATGAGTCTGTGTCTGTCGATAAACAGTAAAAGACGGTTGTTCACCATACGTTCAACGACTTTGCATAAGATTGAGGTGAGGCTAATGGGCCTGTAGCTCTTGGATAGACAGGGGTCTTTGCCCTTTTTTAGGACAGGAATAATTTCGGCTTTTTTCCAGGAGTTCGGGATGCCCTGATGCCAGGTTTGGTTGACAGCTGCTAGTAGAACTCTGAGGGCTGACTTTCCGAGATGTGTGATGAATTCTGGGAAGATCTCGTCAGGACCACAGCTCTTTCCTGTCTTTAATAAGGCAATCGCCGATTTGAGTTCCCGTAGGTTGAAATTGTCATTTAGATCTTGGTGGTCTGCTTCAGGCTGGGGAAGCGCTGGGGGACGGATTCTTCTCCGGTGGGGGAAACTAGAGGAACAAGACGAGAATTCTTTGCAGAAAAGCTTGGCGATTTCTTTTTTACATGTTACAGTGGTTGAGCCTTTTTGCATAGGTGACACTTTCGGTTGCTTAGATGTATTATTTAATTTTGATATGAAGCGGTGGGCTTTTGTTCCATCCTTTCTGTAGTCGAGTTTTGCAACGAAATTGTGGAAGGTGTCGCGTTTGCTCTGAACAATCTCTTTCTGTAAGGTTGCCTGGGCTTTTCTCAGCTGTACACAGTCAGTTAGATTTCCCGTGCGCTCGGCAGTTTTCCTCGCTTTGTTTCTATTTGATTTGAGGTAAGTCAGCTTGGTGGTCCAGAAAGGAGAGTACTTTTTCACTTGTCCTCTAGGTATATGTTTGGTGGCTGCGCTTAGGATAGCATCTGTTATTTTTGAGAAAGTGAGTTGGGGGTTAGGAGATAGTATCTCTTCGGTGAGTAGCGCATCGGTTTCGTCGGCATATGCTTGCCATTTGGCTTTGCGGAAATTCCATCTCGTAAGTGGCCTTTGTTTTGGGACCTTTATCATAGGTTCTACTGAGGCAATAACAATTCGGTGTCCACAGCCAGATGGGTCATCAAGCAGCTTGTGTTGACACCTGTCGAAGAGGTTGGCGTGGGGCATTACGAGGTCCGGTCTGCTGAGTTGTCCTGAGAAGGACAGGAAGGTGGGGCCTGTATCTATCGGGTTCAATGAACAATTGTCGATGAAGGTTTCGACAGAGCTTCCCACTGAGGATGTACGTTGGTATCCCCATCGAGTTGACGGGGCATTAAAGTCGCCTATGACTATGGTTCGGTTCGTGATGATTTGTTCTAGGAGTAGACGGTCGAACATGTTGTTAGGGGGGTTATATACCCCAATGATCCGGAAATGATTTTTGTTGAGCCACGCATCAATTTTGATTGCTTCTAATTTGTCTTCTGCGCTCATTTGATGAATGATGTCGAAGTTCGAAGCTATATTATTTGTGATTCCTACGATCATTCCAGACGCTACTTGTCTACCTCGGGGGAGGGTGTGAATAGTAAAGCCGCTCAGCTGATAAAACTGTACATTGTCAGATGCGACGCCGGCTTCGGTAACAATAAAAATGTCAATGTCGTGATCGAGAATAAAAATCTTCAGCTCGCTGAACTTCGAGGAGCTCAGTCCGCCTGCGTTCCAAAAAAGTACATAATAAAAAGTATATATAAGGGGATAAGTAAAAATGGAGTCAAATACCAATAAAAAACTATTGATGGAAATGTCTGAAATTAAAATTTCCATAGAATTTCCTAGTGAGAAGTATGAATCTCTATTAAATAAGAACTCTGAAGGAAGAGGTAAAGAAGAAAGATAACATTTTATATGAAGTAAATGTTTTGTGTTAACATGTTTTCTAAATCATTTACTTCATATAAAAGGTGATCTTTCTTCTTTACCTCTTCCTTCAGAGTTCTTATTTAATAGAGATTCATACTTCTCATTAGGAAATTCTATGGAAATTTTAATTTCTTAACACATTCACTTCTCCAGCGCACAGCAAACCTCTGCTTATTGTTTGAGGAAAAAAATTATCTGATTGGGTGCTCTAAAAAAGTTTCATTGTCAAGATAACTTTTTATTGGTTTAATCAATAATGCGAATATTTGATTAAATTTCAGTATGAAAAAATGACCAAGAAATGAATTTTATAAAGGTACAATACGCATTTCAGTCGTTTCCTGGCTCTTCGTGAACGACAGCTGACAATTCTGACGACGATCGTCATTTGTCTAAGAGTATTTGCCCAACGTACGAAGGTACTCGGTCACTGGCGCGCCCTGTTGGTATAAGTGGGAACTATTTCTCTTCAGCTGTTATCGGCGTCAACCAGACGTCGTCAGCTCGTGAATTCCCACGATATACTGATTAAATATAACATATCTTTTAAGCCGCAATCTCAATTTTGCACAACTTCGCAGGCGCCAGACACACCTGCAAGCAGGAGTTGACTACCCATTTCAGATGTTAAGAAATAATAAAACATTAGGTGAATTAAAAATAAAAGATAGGTAAAATTGCAAACTATAAATTCTTTAGTATAATGTAAGTGAAACGTAACCATGATAAATTCTCTAGAAAAATTAAGGGAAGAGGGAATGTCAATTATGGTTAAAAATATGGTGGTAGTAGTAGTTCAAAGTTATTTATTTCCATATATAAATCAATTACAACAAAACAAATTATGGTGTATAATATAACAGAATAATACAATAATTTTACAAATTGCCAATACTCCAAAAATTTCCATTTTGCTAATTACTTAGAAATACATCTTGCAAATAATCGTATAAGTAGTGCTTAGATGGTAGTGTGCAAAAAAGCTGTAGTATTGGTAGGTCAGTAAACGAGTGACGTGTGATACGAAGAAGTGACTGGACTGAAGCATATGCATGAAACCAGTTACTGAGTGAAAACAAATAACACAGTGATTCAAGTAACAGTCATTATCACAACATCCCAATTTGACTCAAGTCTCGTTTCAATCTACAGCCTTCATAAAAGTAATTGAATGAAATAATTTCGCAACATTACAACTATCAAACTATTTTTTAACTTACTTCACAATGAACTCCCTGGAACACAATGTGCCTATTGTATCATATTCTCAAATATTCTGGACTCGCATAAAATGAAAATATTTAAGAGTGTAACAGTTGAATAGATTCAACAGTGAATTTAGGTATGAGAGAAGTTAACTTATTAGATCCTAAACGCTCTAAAAATATTCGAAAACGGACGATATGAAAAAAAAATACGACGTATTGTCGCGACTTTACGTTTGTGATCAGAAAGATGAACTTAACAAAAAACAAGTTAAAGTAAAAATACTTTGATAATACAAGTTACATTTCTCCTCACATGTATAAAAAATACCGTATTTATATGTGTAGCAGACTGTTACATATTCTATTAATAGACAAGTGAATAGAATAACCTTCTAGTATTCAAATGAATGCATATACTTTCATATTCCTCCATATTCAGGATTCTTTCTAGAAGCAAACAAATGAAATACTAATAACAATGTATCTCTAAGTGACGTACGATCTATATCAACAGAAACACAAAAACAAGTGATCCAACCAATCCCAAGATACGAAGTAACCAAGGGAACAAGAACTTGTTAGGAAGACGAGAACATCTCTCTCGTGCGCGACGTGCTAGTGTTCACTAGTGTCGAGTCACTCTCTCTTACTCGCTGTAAAGTCACACGCTCACTCTGCCACCGACCAGTTAAACAGTACTTAGCCAGTGCCTATTCAGTGTCTAGCTGCACTATAGTTTAATCTATATAATCGAACAATTCGTGGACTATGAAAATTTATAGCTGTGTGCAGACCACACCAGTGACAATTAATTCCGACCTCCGTCGAGTGTCTCTGTCCTAGATGACATTCGTAACTTTGAATATAACTTGCAAATTTATAAATACAATATATTTGTGTAAGCAACTTTTTCATTAAAGTGTTAATTATACAATCTGTACGAATGAACCCGTCATAACAAGAACTAAACGTAGTAGAACTTCCAACATCACAAGAATTAAAGTGTTACAAACTATCGTGTGTATTCTTCGTAGTGACAGGAATTTGGAAGCCCAATAATTCTGAGGAGAGAACTACAAGTGAGATTACTCCACAAAATTCGTGAGTTAGCAGATTACTGCTTTAATATACATTTGGGTCTTGTGAACGACCTCATAAACTCATTTTTCTTAAATTATTATAGCGGACTACATGAATCACGGACCTATATGTGAAAATACACAACATTTATAAGTTTGACATCGGTCGACGCTCAGTTTGTCACATTAAACTAGTCACATTGATTTTGACTTTATTCTTACTTTGTAGTTAGTTTATTTGTAGTTATTTCCCCTTCTGTAATTTTAATTTATTTATTTTGGAGGGAATTCTTTTTACTAAAGAGCACACATAAATTTCAGATTATCGACAATTCTTAAGCTCAAGTTTCTCAGTTGATTATCCCGACATATGAATTTGAAACAGTCTGAATTATTCTAGTATCGTTCTGATTTTACTTTCCCCAATTGGCCGTAAATATGTGCCTCATTACATATTTTGCAATAATATTGTTGCTAAAGAATGAGATACTTTTCTGTGAATTCACTTAAGACTGATGCCATATCCACGGTAACAGGAATGCGGTAAGTGAACGAAAGACTTATTTGCACGCTACATTCCTAGCTTGGATTGTAGATTACCTGCATTTCCGTAACTATGCATGTAGAAGCTCTTTAAAGTTTTTATAATTAAAAGTGATCTTGAAGCACAAAATAAACACGGCAGTAACGTTTGAGACGATAAAATCTCGGTGATAGACTATACATAAGCATAATGTCTGCACGGATGAAGGTGTATAAATGGCGAATAACTAGCAATAACCATGCGATAGAATTCATGGCTATTTTGGCTTCTCGATGGGACGAAGCACAAAGAGCGTTAGGCGCGCAGCTGTTGAAGATACGACACTGGGACGAATATGCGAAGCAGCGGCGATGACATTTTAAAGCATGATACACATTTAGAAGAGACGGGAGAGGCTATAGACAATCTACAATTAACATCATTGCGACCTGAGCATAAATTTGAAGTCAAAGGTACACAAGGAAGGAGAGAAAAAAGATAATGGACACGGGAATTGATTCAGCTACAGAAGAAAAAGGACAAGTCCATGAAAGGTTTCAGGAAAGAAAAACTGAAGAAAGTTGGAAGAGTATGAGAATGCTAGAAGAGATTTCAAAATGGTTGAAACAATGAAGAAAATTATGGACAAGCTACCTTCATGAAGCCTTGGGGTAAAAGCAGCAGGGGAATCCTACATATCATTCTATGCAACAACATTAAACAAAAACATGTCCCGTGGGAATATGAAATACAAGGAGAGTACAAATGAGAAGAATATTGACAGTTTGCATCCAGATGAGGCAAACATGCTACAATGGACAGTAACAAGGAAAAAAATATGATACATATAGCTTGTCCTCAGTAATATAGATTATATCACATGGGCAACTTAACACATGCAAAAGTTTTGGGTATAATTCCATAAAATATATGGTTCAAAACTTATACAAAAGTTATGTACATGAGACATATTGAGCTTGATGAATTTCCCCTGCACAGGAAGTGGGTTTTACCTGAACATCAAGTTTTAGTGCATCTTGACTTTCCATAAATTCTCATTATCTGATTTCATTGGTGACTCATAACAATACTCAATGTTGAGCACTGTTTTAAATAAAGATTCTAGTTGATAGATTCAGAATAATGCATAAAAGGAAATATTTTAGTAAATTTTCACTCTGTACACACATTGTAGAATATGAAATTATACAGAACAAAATATATAATCCAAGAATTTTGCAAAATATTTGAGATAATACTACATGAAAAATTGTTTCAAGAAAATGATCATAACGCTACTTCCACGATTAAAGCAGAATATTACAACCTTGTGAGATATTGATGTTTTGCAGACTCATGCATTTTCTCAGTGGGTATGGTCGAGATATTCGGCGAGTCCCACACACGGGGAAGAGTTACTATGGCTCTTCTCTATGGTGCGAAACTGCATTTTTCCCTACTTGCATGGGCTCTAATGACCTTTGATGTTGACGAGCCCTAAAGCCCCACAAAAAAAAAANCTCACATGAGCCTCCAATATATGCTTATAGCTATTTGATGCCACACTAAGCTGAAAAGAAATGTTTCTCACCTGAAAACGTACCTACATGTTTTAAATACCACACACACACAAAAAAATTTCACACTTTTTGCAATTCAATGTCTCACCACCAGTGAGACTATTTACAAATCCAGTATGTGTAAACAAAACTTCACAAGCATCAAATTCTAATGGTTTCTACTCTTTATGAGATCAGATGTGTCTTTCTTTTTAACACCTTATTCAGAAAACAAGAGTTCACAGATGTCTCACTTAATCAGTTTCCCTCCGGTGTGATGAGTTCGAATGTGTAATTTCAAATTGCCGTTTTGAGTAAATGAGGCATCACACACGTCACACTTGAAAGGTTTCTCCCCAGTGTGAATTCGCAAGTGATTTTTCAATGCGCCTTTTTCAGAAAACCAGTTTTTACAGATGTCACACTGGTATGGTTTCTCCCCGGTGTGAGATCTCTGGTGTATTTTTAAACTACCACTTTGAGAGAACGACGCCTCACACATGTCACACTTGAATAGTTTCTCACCAAGGTGAATTCGGATGTGCCTTGTCAAATGATTTTTTGCAGAAAATGAGGCTTTACAGAGTTCACACTTATAATTTTTCTCACCTGTGTGGGTTCGGTTGTGGATTTTCAAATATCCTTTAGAAGAAAATGAGGCTAGACATATGTCACACTTAAAAGGTTTCTCGCCAGTGTGAGATCGGATGTGTATTTTTAAATAATCTCTTCCAGAGAACGAGGTTCCACAGGTATCACATTCGAAAGGTTTCTCTCCGGTGTGAGTTCGGATGTGACTTTTCAAGGCTCCTTTAACAGAAAACCTGCCATCACACATGTCACACTTGTAAGGTTTCTCGCCAGTGTGAGTTCGGTTGTGTAATTTTAAACTATGTTTTACAGAAAACAAGGCATTACAGATGTCACACTTGTACGGTTTCTCACCCGTGTGAATCCGGTTGTGTACTTTCAAATCACTACTACGAATAAACGAGGCTTTACAGATGTCACACTTGAAAGGTTTCTGACCGGTGTGACACAGAGAGTGATCTTTCAAACTATTACTTTGAGAAAACAAGGCATGACAGATGTCACACTTGAAACGTTTCTCCCCAGTGTGAGTTTGGTTGTGTCTTGTCAAATTCCCTTTCCACGTAAACGAGGCTTGACAGGTGTCACACTTGAAAGGTTTCTCCCCAGTGTGAATTCGCAAGTGATTTTTCAATTTACTATTTGAACAAAATGAGGCCCTACAATAGTTACATTTAAAAGACTTATTACCACTTTGACTTCCCTTGTGTGACTTCAGGTAGTACTCTTTGGGAAATGATAATTTACACTCACCACACGAATGTGATTTTTTATCGGTATGAAGTAACTTATGCTGCTTTAGACAGTCACTTCGACTCAACGACGCTTTACAAATATTACGTGAAAAATCTTTCAATTCTGAACTATGACTTTTCTCTTGTCTCTGCTCATAAATACTAGCAAACTTCGTGTCCTGAATGTGTATCTTTAAATGATTGCAGTTATCTGCTTGCGGAGGAAAGAGGGGATAATACCCCATTTCAGAGCTAAAACGAACATCACGATGTGAGAAAAATAAAGATTCTTCATCTTCGGATCTCTGCTCCAATTCGGTTTCCTGCTTAGTGGGTTGAATTGTCCACCCTGTTCCACACCATTTTTGGTAACCTGAAGCAAAAATGAATAGTTAACGAATACACCAAAGTATTACAATGTATTACTAATAAACGCAAGTGTTCCAGTTTCGTAATGGTGGTTCCACGAAGTCTTGAAGACCACGATCGATTAACTTTGGTGCCCATTCTACAGTCCATTCATGCAACGTAATAAATTAAGAAATACAAGTCTATGTTTCGTATGTTATTTCTTATTGGAAAAAGAATATCAATATTTAAGTATCTGTTCTTGCACGAACATAAAATTTTTGGCCAATACAAGTAGTTAATTCGTAAGCTTTTATATGCACAAAAATATTCAAGTTAGTGTAGAAGGAAAAAATCGATAATCATTTTTTGACTCGTACAGTTGTCGCAAAGCTTACGGTAGCACAACGCAGAGTGACGGACGTCCAGAAGACGACGACGTCAATCGGTAACGGCGGTGGTAAAAAAGAATAGCACAAATGCTGAAGAGAATAAGGAGTGGGGGTTGTCCCCCAGGACACTCGTCCTTGCGACGGGGGTCGCCTTGCTGCTGAACTGTCCCTCCTATGAATCTTCACTGTGGTTTGTCTTGAACAAACCGGAGAGTATCCTTTCCACTGTCTTTCTCCGAGTTCCTTCGCACTGAGGTTCATCTTAGACCACCTTTTGCCCCCTCTAGTCTGTAAAAACCCATAAATATCAGGCGAGGCTTAATCAACGCCACGACACAGTACTGTTGTAACTTCACACTCCACTTCTAAGGAAACGATGCTTTTCACAACAAAAGAAAAGCCTGTTTAAAGATATAAAAAATGAATCCTCGTCTTATTTTTTGCTTTGTCATCAGATCACCTTGTCTGTTACAGAGTCATTACAATGCAACAGCGATAATATCGTGTTCTTATTCAGTTTTTTCTTTACAGTTCACAAAAAATTTCCGCTCCTGTGTTTTGGAAGATAATTGAAGTTACTCATTGTTACGTCTTCTGAATGTAGGTCGTATGGTCTACAGTCTTGTTTCATTTGTAATCCAGTTTGTTGTCACTCATTCTATTATGTCTCGAATTGCAATTTATCTCTTATCGTTCGAATTTGGGTAACTTAAGCTTGATATATAATTCTTGTCTATCTATCTTTCTGTCCCCATCTTTCTCCGATTTCTTTTTCTTCATGTAGTAAACCAAATCTTTTAATTCTTTCCCTATAGGGATATTCCTTCCATATGTGGCACTCTCCCAGTCTTCTCATCAACATTGCCGCATGTAGATAACATTTTTCAGTTTCGGCCAATCTTTTTAAATTGCTGGGTCCTGTAAGATATTCTACCGCGTATATATTTAAACTAGTTTTGCGGGATAGTCATTTTTAAATAATATATTTCTTTCTATTCTAAAATTTTCATTTTAGTCTAAGTGAAAGGTTATCGTTCAAAAATGTTTATAGAAATGTTAAAAATTTTAAGTATGTAGGTTCGCAACAAGAGTAATTATACTGAAAATAATTCTTTGAAAGGTATGTAAAATGTTATTTAAAAACTTTATTGTAATATAATTGTAGTCTAGCATGTTTTAATAATCGATAATGATGAAAAAACTATCCTTGTTGGTTTTCATGTTTTAGGATAATTTATATTTGTTAAAGAATTTTTATGGTTATGCAATTGAGATATTGTATTTTATTCTAGTTACCTTGAAAATCAAGTAAAAACACTTCGAAACGTTGGCAAACAATTATGTAAATATGACAATGAATAAATGGATTAAACTTTCAACCAATGCTCTAGTATTATTAATTATGAAACTCCTGTGAAATATCTCTTTAATAAATATACACATAAATGAGAATCAAGAATGTCCCATTTGTCTTGTCCTACCTGGTTTGATTACTTCGTCAATTCTTCTACTATTCATGTCCATAAGATTTCCTTTTATTTCTTCTCCGTTGATGATGATTTTTCTTTTCGTCTTTTTCTCCCTCAGTCTCCTATAATGCCGATGACTTTTATATTCGTGTTTGTTCTCTGCGCGGTGTCCACAATCTCACCTTCCTTACGTCGACAGCGGGAGTATCGCAAGGGTTATCTTTCTTCCGAAATTCTAGCTTAAAATTTCTCAGAATATACTTTCCCTTTCAGTATCTGATTTATTTCATGGATCTACCTCAATCCTGCCCTTTCCTGTGACTACTTTATAAACTTCCCCAAACGAAATCCGTTCGTTTTTGTTTTTTTCTTCAGAAAATTGTCTCCATCCGCATGTGCTTCAAAAGTTCTCGTCTCAAAACCAACCATGACCCCTCTCTATAAAATTCTTCTGCAACCCAATGATTATAATTCGGATCTTGTTATATATTGTCCTTCAACATCTCGTGATTTGTCCGATGTCTTCAAGATGTCCTCATCTGTCCGTAATATGTAAAATCTCCTCATTCTCCATCACAGAGAAGAACAATTTAAATATAGAGGTTTTCGTTGCAGCATATTCCCGCATTGATCCCATAGATCTGTTCTAGTATCCTCTCATCATTTCTAATTTTAAGTTCATCTGTATCTTTACTCCAGTACCGGTCTTGGAATATCTTGTTAAAATTTTCGATTTCGATAGGTATACCCCCACGAGTCCATCCATGTCAAAGCATGCCCTTGCATAATCTGGTATGCAAGTCGAGATTTCAGTTTATTAGATACATTATTTAAGGCAAAATAATTATCCACCAATTTGAGAAAAAACAGCAGGATTTTCATTATTCCTCCCGTAAAATTTCAGCCTGGAGGGTGATGTATAGCTTGTGTGTACCATCCCTGTACTTCCTATTCTAAGGAATTCGAATTTTTCATTCAGTTCAAGCTCCTTTGTTTTTAATTTTGATTCTAATTCGCACGTGACCCTTCTATTTCCCTGGCACGTTTCTGCGTTTTTTACTTCATGCTCCGCGTATTTCATAGTAATTTCCTCGCTCAAAAATATTTGTTTGCGATTCAGGTTTACTCTCAATAATTTTTAGGTGACACCCTATATCATTTCTTCGCTAAGCAATACTCTCGGCGGTTTGCCTAGTCATTTCATCGCAACTGCCATTAAGTGTTCTCTTGAAAGAGTTTATTTCATGCGTGACTTACGGTAATTATGTGCAAGTTCTCTAATTTCATCAAATTGTTTATTCTGTTCGCGTGATTGAATTTGGTATTTAATTCAACGATCTCAGCCTTCATTTCCTTTCTAGTATTGTCGAAAGAAGTTACTAATTTTTCATTGTTAATATCAATATTTTTTACAAAAGAAGCTTCTAGCCGACTCAACTCTCCAACAAATACTCCTATTATACTATTTATGTCCGTAGACTTGCCGAGCATTTACCTCGTTGATGGCCTCATTCAGCATAACCCTAGCCACTACCGGACAGACCCTTCCAAGCTCTCATCTACATCCTCGCTATCGTTGGCGGACTGCTCTCAACGGAGTCTGCCATGGCCACACTGAATTTCACAAAGCACCTAAAAGTAGTAACACGAATTTAACACGAACACACAAAACACACGAAATAAAGAGTATAATAATTTTGTGGATGGTGATTTCTTCAAAATAATTAACAAAAAAGACTAATACTCCAGAGCAAAAGCAATATCGTGCCACAACGACAATTTTGTAACCGAAAATTCCTCGGACACTGTCCGCTGACACAAAGTGAAGGTATGAGAACGAAAAACTTAATTTTCGTTACAGTGTTACGCACAAAACCCGAATTCGGCCATTGGACGAAAAAAAGACGATCAAAATTTGTTTAAGCAGCTGCAATTCTTGCATAACTAAGTTTGAAGGACAATACTAGTACTTAGCATTATCACAAAGAAGGAAGTTTCGTGTACATCAAGCTGATATTATTTCAAGAGTTATATGTTATTTACATGCATGAAATATTAACAAAATGACTGATTTTCGCAGTTTAGTGTTTCTAATATTCAAACTGACAGAAAATTATCATTTCTCTCGTACATTTTCACAATTTTTAACTTTTTATGAACTGAAGAGAAATATTAATAACACACAATATAATAAGTCTACAAAAAAATTCCTTCCACCATTTTTTTTATCCATGTCCATATCCTGGACAGAAAAGTTTTAATCAGTTAATCGTTAATTAACGATGTTAACAGTTTGTTTAACTTCTGAAGGTTTAAGTTCATTTCTAAAACCATTAACGCTTTCAGGTCAGTCCATTTAAAATCAACCACAAAATTTTTGAAAATGCCACCTTCCACCTCAGAATTTCTTGAAATTTGGATCAAAGGTTCATACTAGTGGGAAGAATCCAACAAAAATTCTAAACTCCAATATGTACTACTTTATGAAATAATTAACATTAATGTTTGACACAGAGTGTTTTTCAGGAACAAATAATAATTATCCATCTTTAAGAATATATTCATTAACTCAGATTCTATTGCACAGATAATGACAAAACTTCACATATATCTAGGGTGATAGTTAAGAAAAGAAACAACACCCTGTTTTATGTTACAAGCTCTATTAATATGAAAATATTAGCAATCGATTCCTAAATTTAAAAAAAAATTGTTTTCCTTAAATACCATTTAGAAAAATTCGCTAACCAATTACAATTCCAAAATATAGCTAGAAACAAAGAAAATCAAGAGTATCTAGCGACTTCAAGAGGTTTTCCTAAATTTTATGTGCCATATAATTTCAGTAGTTTTCTACCGTAAGTCTGGTGATGTTTACCTCTGTACAGTAACAATTTATAACTTACAGGTTATGTGAACAGAAACAATCTGACCAGCATTTGGGTCACAGAGTTTTCCCATATAACTTTGGCTGCTACAGAAAAAAAATAATAAACTTTGTAAATTGGCGAGCACTAAAACCCCATAAAAATTGTGAATGTAGAAAATTTGTAGAATTTGCTGAGTGGTAGACAATTTTATGAAAGTTAAAATACAGTTTTTTCTAATATGAATTTTAATAATATGAAATTTTGAATAGTATGTATAATAAAAATTCTTAAAGTTACAATAGAAGTGCAAAATTACACCATAGAGGTGCTGGGTACGTTTCAACGTAACTGCCTATATGTCAGTTATTTGTGCACATAAAATCATAGAAATTTTACCACTTATAGAATATTGTTTGTAGATTCTAAAACTGCATAAATTGTTATATTTTCTTCAGGATTGTTACAAAAATTAATTATTGCTCCAATAAAAAGAAATTGTCATTTTGTTTACAATAGCAGAGAAAAAATAGCTAAGGGAAACTCAACATAAACTCAACATTTCATTGATTTGATCATCTGTGTGACAATGAAGTACACAAATGTTGTATGTGTATCCAAACCTCAAGTATGATTAATGATTAATGTCAAAGTTTATCATGTATATCTAATGACAAATTAATCCTTTTAGGTTCCATTATCTTCAGTCATGTCAGAACAAGGAGTATGCACTATTTGAACAGCTACAAATTCAGAATGTCAGTGCAAAACATATACATCTTATTACAGTCTTATAAATTGTGAGGAATTGTCAGATAGAGACAAAGAAATAATTGCACTAAGAAGTAGTATTTCAATTTCCTCTTTTAAAACAGTTTACCTTCATCATCAAGGTTGTTTTTTTTAATATGGGACTTATCAAGTGAGTTGTTGTGATCCTTTGGATACACATACAACATTTGTGTACTTCATTGTCACACAGATGATCAAATCAATCAAATGTTGAGTTTATGTTGAGTTTCCCTTAGCTATTTTTTCTCTGCTATTGTAAACAAAATGACAATTTCTTTTTATTGGAGCAATAATTAATTTTTGTAACAATCCTGAAGAAAATATAACAATTTATGCAGTTTTAGAATCTACAAACAATATTCTATAAGTGGTAAAATTTCTATGATTTTATGTGCACAAATAACTGACATATAGGCAGTTACGTTGAAACGTACCCAGCACCTCTATGGTGTAATTTTGCACTTCTATTGTAACTTTAAGAATTTTTATTATACATACTATTCAAAATTTCATATTATTAAAATTCATATTAGAAAAAACTGTATTTTAACTTTCATAAAATTGTCTACCACTCAGCAAATTCTACAAATTTTCTACATTCACAATTTTTATGGGGTTTTAGTGCTCGCCAATTTACAAAGTTTATTATTTTTTTTCTGTAGCAGCCAAAGTTATATGGGAAAACTCTGTGACCCAAATGCTGGTCAGATTGTTTCTGTTCACATAACCTGTAAGTTATAAATTGTTACTGTACAGAGGTAAACATCACCAGACTTACGGTAGAAAACTACTGAAATTATATGGCACATAAAATTTAGGAAAACCTCTTGAAGTCGCTAGATACTCTTGATTTTCTTTGTTTCTAGCTATATTTTGGAATTGTAATTGGTTAGCGAATTTTTCTAAATGGTATTTAAGGAAAACAATTTTTTTTTAAATTTAGGAATCGATTGCTAATATTTTCATATTAATAGAGCTTGTAACATAAAACAGGGTGTTGTTTCTTTTCTTAACTATCACCCTAGATATATGTGAAGTTTTGTCATTATCTGTGCAATAGAATCTGAGTTAATGAATATATTCTTAAAGATGGATAATTATTATTTGTTCCTGAAAAACACTCTGTGTCAAACATTAATGTTAATTATTTCATAAAGTAGTACATATTGGAGTTTAGAATTTTTGTTGGATTCTTCCCACTAGTATGAACCTTTGATCCAAATTTCAAGAAATTCTGAGGTGGAAGGTGGCATTTTCAAAAATTTTGTGGTTGATTTTAAATGGACTGACCTGAAAGCGTTAATGGTTTTAGAAATGAACTTAAACCTTCAGAAGTTAAACAAACTGTTAACATCGTTAATTAACGATTAACTGATTAAAACTTTTCTGTCCAGGATATGGACATGGATAAAAAAAATGGTGGAAGGAATTTTTTTGTAGACTTATTATATTGTGTGTTATTAATATTTCTCTTCAGTTCATAAAAAGTTAAAAATTGTGAAAATGTACGAGAGAAATGATAATTTTCTGTCAGTTTGAATATTAGAAACACTAAACTGCGAAAATCACATTATGTAATTTTAACAGAGCTCTTTCTTCATTAATATACACAAGTTCACAAAATTTCATTAAATTCGGATGTGGTAGGTGTCATGGCCCGGTTGAACTGGTATGGAATAACCCTTTCATTAACTTCCGTTACATGTATCTTCCGCTAATTTAAGTCCGTGAATGTTTTTAAGCATTGTTTCCATGGTGGGTCAGAAATTTATCATATCTCACATCGTCTGAACCGGCATACTGCAATTGCTGAAGGCCACCCGAGGTTTTCGTCCTTTTTCGAGAATATGAGTTTATGTCCTCGGACGTCGAATGCTATTGCCTCGATGAATGTCTAGTGCTCTATACCTCCGTGCGGTCAGAGATTCCCATTGTGCCGTAGGAAGGGTCTGAAATTGGAAATCAGTAGTCGTCAAGAGCCCAACAGGTGACGCAAAATCATGGGAACGAAGTAGCAAACGGCGAAGTCGGGGAATGACATTGAAATCAAAATCTAAGAACGGAACTGAATAGAAAAAATAATATCTATTACTCAAATAGATCTACTGGATGAAGATGCGTTTAGTGTTTTTTACAACATAAGTTGACTAGATTATATGCAAGAAAACATAGTACCATTTGAGGGCTTTCACTGGAAAAGATCTTATGTGGGGTAAACGATATCTCTTTTACAATCAATTGAAAATTTTCATGTGTTCATGAAAGGAAATATGCACCTTATGCAAAGTGATCATGCATGAGGCGTATATTTTTTGCTATTTCAATAACAATAAACAAGAATCACAATAAATATAACTTGTGCTTTACTAACTACAGATGAGCCTCAAGCTCGAGCAGACGATACTCCATCTCTTGCAGACAAAATGCAAACGTGTCACGGCAACAGAGGGTAGCTGGTACATCTATTCAATGGTTATCATAGGTACCAGCCAGCAGCTACGAAACATAGCTGTCCCAGATACTTTAGTGGCTCGTCGAAAATTGGCTACGTGAAGAGGCTGGAACAGCTACTTAGTAGCCGGGATGGTTGATTCCCTCCCTCCGTGTAGTTTTGAACGATTATCTTATGCCAGAACTAGCATTGATCATTTTGAAAACGTTCAAAATAGTTCTGGCGAAAGCTGAACGTCCAAAACTAGACCACGAGTAAAAATACATTCACGGTCGCTTATGCGGGCGATATAAATATGACGATCTTTCTTTTCATTTTTTTAATTCACAGAAGAAATAGAGAGAAGAACTTATGTGTCACGGAACTGAACCGAAAAGGGCTGCAATTTTCTCCATGTAAAACTAGTGGGATGTACTTCGGAAATACGAAAGTAAAACGTAGGAACACAGTTATTAAGGTAGAAGGAAAAACAGTGTTAATAGGAAGAAAAATAAAATATTTGCGACTTATATTGGCCGACAAACTGACATTCACTGAGCACGGTAAGTATGTAACAGACAAAAACGAGAAAGTTTCACGACGGCCTTTTACGAGTGGAATTGAATACAATTAATCTACCTTTACAAGAATTTGTACTGCTTTATAAAGGGGGACTCCGGCCTATAATAGGTTATGCAGCAAGTGTGTGGATAACAAAAGTGAAAAATATTAATGTGGAAAGACATCTGCATGCAGCGCAAAGATTGTGTATACTTCAATTGAGTGGATGTTAGAGGACTGTAGCGACCCCGAGTGTGGAAGTATTAATGGGTATATCATCAATAGATATTAATTCACTTAAGTTACGATTGCTGAATTGGCTGCGACGGACAGGTCAATTAGGACTGACGACAAGACAAAACTAGAAGAAAAAGGAGCAAGGGGGACAATGTCAAGAGAGTTACTTAAGACTTGGCAAATACGTTAGACAAATAACACTAAAAGATGAAATGTGTATGTGTACACAAAAACGTAACAAGAAGTGGTATTACCCTTGTTGGAGGTGATGGAAATATTGACAGGACACGGCAATTTCGCTTGCTATCTACATGGAATAGGACCCGAAAGCAGTGACATATGCTCATGCGGACAATGTTAAGGTATCAGTGATTTTGTCCTTTCGACGTGTGACCGTTAAATCGACGAGAGGCGGGATCTGATTGTGCAGCTCAAACTCGAAGGAGTAAGGCATATGGAAATTGGAGAAGACGTAATTTCAACAAGAAATATTTTCAGAGTATGCGGACCCAATGTGTGCACTACGGGGCGTGGTGAAAGAGAAGGGAACTTAATTCCGGAAAGAAAGGAGGCTGCACCCACCTCCCAGTGGTGGCGAGGATGAACACGTGAACCTCAAGACGCGTGACAAAGAGGTGACGCCTCATAAGTGACTGAAAAAAAACTTGCGACAGTCGCTCAATACGTTACCTTTTGCAATTGATAATAGTTCGTTTCTTTGTAGAATACGAAAACACAATGGTCATGTTTCTAAAAGGTTAAGATTTTTTAACGTTGAACACAGTGAAGTTGTTGTGATATTCAAGAGCTGGTTTGTTTTAAAGATGTAATGATTTTTAAGATTTAATTTATAAGATGTAAATCAATTTCAAAATCCGTAGAATGACACAGATTGAAATACGGAGAGAAATAAAAAAATAGGGGATGACCGTGGACTTAAGCGGCATTAAGTGTATCACTGCTCTTCTGAATCTTAAAAAATGATGTATTCAACACAAATATCGGTCGTTTTTCTATTTTTTTTTTTTGTGGGGCTTTAGGGCTCGTCAGTTTTTCTATTATTGTTATCTGTCCAACGTTACCATCCCTACCGTAGGGATGCTAGGGGTATATTATTTACTACATGAACCAATAATGAACTTACAAAGCATCGGGGACGCCTTTATCTTATCTCGGATCTTATCACGGATTTTTTTATTACTTTTACACACATTATATGTGTCTGTAAAAGTGTGTGTGTATGTATATATATATACACACACTAGCTGAGTACCCACAGCTTTGCTTGTGTGTATTCTGTAATGTCTTCAATTTTATTTTCTGACATATCCTCATTGGTATCCACTCAGAATTTTATCGATTAATATTGGAGGTTTGATAGTATTGGTGTGTACCCTCAATCTCTTATTTCCACTAATGTAATTTTAGAAAAATTTATTTCTCCCTTCAAGATAATTTTACTCAAATCTATTCAAAACATTTTTGATTATTTTTTGCGTCACACTCTTCTCAACTCCCACCTCTAGGGACGTCGTGCACTTCACGGGGTCTGGAGGGTATATAATGTCATTTGAAATACGATAACTCATCTCAGAATACACAAAAACTGGATTCGTTCCTAATATCGGTCTTTTTACTTTCCGCCCCCAGCTCTAAGAATACAGTGCTCCTATGTGACCTTATTTTAAACATAACAGCATTAATAGTTAAAGTATCTCGTCAACCCTTTGTATACGATGCATTCTTTATTTCAATATTTGTTTTCTATTCTTTTTATCCATAAACCCATTTCCACCACACCTAAGGGGTGCTAGTGGTACGCTTGTTTAACGATGGTTGAGTTAAGACTTACACGATATCGGGATTTAACTATCACCTCAGCGACGCCGAAAATTATGAACTCGTCACTAGTATGTCATGTTTGATATTTTCTTCATGGCATCCCCTTCGCTAGGGGTGCTGGAGATTATACGGGCTGATTGTGAACTGGTCTTTGAGAATGTCACTACTAATTTCAGCGGCCCCGAAAACTACGATCTCAAAACAATATCGGTCACTTTCGATTGTTTCTACATTTCACTCCTTTGCACCCCAACATAAAGGAATTTTATTCCTTATAGGAGGAGATCGTGTACTTATCTGGCAATGAGGGTGTCACTTCACTTCAGCAGTCCCAAAAATAATGTATTCAACACCAATATTGGCCGTGTTTTATTATGTTTACCTGTTCTTCATTCCCACCTCTACTCCACCGGGGATATTAGGGGTATATTATCCACAATATGAACTATTGTGAACTTACAAAGCATTGGGGACGCCTTTATCAATCTCCAAGACACCGAGAAGTAAGGTTTCGAATCTAATATCGGATTTTTCCATTATTTTTACACGACACCCCCTTTTCACCTCCTAATGGTACCAGGGATGTCTTATCCCCTAGTCCTTGTTGTCAGGACAAGAGACCCAGTCGGGTCTCGCCGCTAATTTCACACTCCATAGCAACGCGACGGCCCGGTACAGTAAGTGACTCGGTTCTGAAGCTTAAAATTGAGTTCTTTCGACAATACGCAATCATTTTCATTAAAAATACAATGTCATCATCGACCCATCCGATCATATTCGTTTCACCTTATTTTTCATTGCTATTCTATTTTTATTAAACTTTTCCTTCCGCTAAATCGCGATAACTTTTCTCAAACTTCTTCAAGATTTTAAAACTTAGGTCTCCGTTTTGTGACACCAGGCAACGCCTCGGTCACTGTCTTGTGTTTCCTCTAATTGGCATTAGATGGGGAAGTTGGTGCATGTTTATAAAAAAAGTTTTTGTTCATTGCTGTTCTTATACGTATTAGTGATATCCATCAACTCACAATGGAATAAATTTACTAAATATCGTACATGTACATCACGCAATATAATTTCTATTAATACAATACATGGTGAGTGCTATTGCGTTTAAAAATAGTATTTTAACTGACAAATTTCCCTACTTTTTCTAGTCAATCGTGGTCTAGGGTAAGAGCGTCCCTCTCAACGATTTCCGTTGGATCAAAATTAGACATAACTTTCAAATGGATAGTCAAAGAGGGTCACTTTCGTTAACAGGATCGTTTTCAAAGTTATGAAATTTCTTTCAAATATGCATATGTTATATATTACGTCATGGTTTCGGTCACTTGTTGGAGAGCACAAAATATGTTTAGTTATGCAATAATCTATTTGTCTATTACAATACAGCACGTAAATTTTGTCATTAGCTCTTCCTGGATTTCAGGGCTTTTAAATCTCTTGTTAATCTTACATAAGCAAATACATAGACAAGGCTACGAAATTAGCGCGTGACATACCTTGAGCAAGATTAAGGTTTTGAAATGATAGTAAGTAATCTGTGAATCAAGTTTGGTTGAAATTGGTCCAGCCTTGTCAGAGTTACGGTGAGAGGCATACATAAAACATTCTAACCCGTATTTCAGTCAGTGGTTGAAAATGTGGGACAGGTGAAAATAGCTTTAGGGTTCGCCAACTTAATTAGTAGCTTTAAAGTACCTCATTAAAGTTAAAATAAGTATTATAACTCCTTACTATAAGTAACTAATCATTGTCTGGCGCTTTGCAAGACGAAAATAGAGCAGGTACTTCACCGTTTCACGAGAATTGAGCAAGTATCATAAACCGTTCGGCTTCACTTCACAAGCCACTGCTTAGCTAGCAGCCACTTCAAGCCACTCTAGCGGCTTGAAAGAAAACTGCTATAAGTGATCAAACTGCCACTAGCGGGAAACCTCTTGTTAACGGATGGACTACCACGAATTAACATGGCATGCTAACAGGGCACAGGTATGGAATGGCGAGCCATCGAAAATCCTTACTATGAACTGATTTCCTCAATACTCTCTCTTCACTGCTCCAGTGTGGATTACAGACATTACACAGCTCAACTAGTAACAAATCATCACCGCCTGGATAAACTAAGTAAGCAAAGCAACTAGTGCAAGTATTTTTATAATTTTATTTATAGTATTATCAAGTATTCTTAATAATTTTGATCACTCGTGCGTCACAAAATACTGTTATTTGTTTCCACGCATTTCACTAAAAAGAGGAACAGAAAGTCCTAGAAACTACTTCCACTGTCTGATTAACTATATTTGCAATAAGAAAGTACTGCATATCCAGAAAGTACATGGTATTACAAAGAAATAATTCTCAACAAAAGAAGTTAAAGCATTGAAACACATACTTTTGGGAATTAGAAATGTATAAAAAGCATACAGAAAACAGATTGTAAAATATATTGATTTAAAACACACTCACCTGAATGTTCAACTTCAGTTCTCATTTGATTAGGGGCACTGATGTTTTCCAAATCCACAGTAGATTCCTTTAACTTCAGTCTCTTAGTATTTGGCATGTGTAATTCTTCAGCTTCACATTTTAAAGTCTCACTTACTTCATTTAACGACAAAAGATAATACTCATCATTGAAAGTTTCAATGTCACAACCATTTTCATATGGTTTCTCTTCTTTTAAGTCAGATTTAGAAACATCAAAAATTGATTCGAATTCCATTTTTAAGTCTTCTGTTCCTTTGGCAAAACAGGCCTCAGAATTAACAGTTCCTTTAAATTTTACTTTCTGCTTGCTCTGCTTGTCTGTGTGACGTTTATTGGTCATTAACACATTTTCTTCTAATGTAGTTAACCCATCAAATAAATTATTTTCTTCCTGAGCAAAGGAATCAACTTCTGAACCTGAGTTGTTTTTTAATGCTTTGGCAATTGATGCATTTTCAGTTTCTTTAAAACCTGATTCACAATCATCATTCTCTTCCTTAATTTCAATCTTTACAGCAGAGTCAGATTCAAAAACCCTCTCGCTTTTAAAACTTATTACCTTTGCCATGTCACTCTTGTGTGGATATTCCTCGAGTGGATCTTTTAATCCTGAATCATCAACACAAGAGGCAAATAGTTGACCCTCAATCTGCTCATTGTTTACCGATAATGGAGATACAGCTACAAAAGTAAAAGAACCAATTCATCCTGAACCTTTCCCTGTTCTTTGCTCATTGTGTCCATTTTGAGCATATTGAAGTCAGGAATCTCTATTTGTGGGTAATCTCACTCTGTTTTTATGATAAATTCCTTTAAGAGACTTACTGTCTTGGTTACACAACCACCTACTGATAGAAGACCAATATCCTCACAACTGGCATTCAACCTTTCTGTTCCATGAAGTAAGTCTTTGATACAAATTATAGTTTTCTCTTGTAAAGATACATCACATTTATCATCTTTTATCAGATTCACCACTGGACTAAGTTTCAGTGTCTTGGAGGCTCCTCGGTCTTCCAATTCTTCTGAAAAGTGCAAACAAACAACAATAAATAAGGAGCACAGATATATTAATATTATGCAATCAGAAATCAACAAAAACAAAATTTATCATACACCATCTCAGACTATTACGAAATTTGGCTCATTTATTCTCCTTATAGATACAGGTAACCACATCAAAATTTTGCTATCTATCTCACACAGTGTTTGCTGTACAGGCTTTCGAAGTTTTGAAAATTCGGCGTATCGAACAGGCGGCCATCGCGAGATGCAACTAACCAATCGTTTTGAGAAAAAATCACAACTTTTAAATTTTTCATACAATATTTGAGAAACTTGGCAGTTGTATACTTTAAAGTGTAAGGATGTTAGAAACGGCTCAACATTAAAGTGAATTTCACCAAAATGTTATTTGATATTCACAAAATATTTTCCTTAATACAAGTGCTACCACATTATGACAAAGGTCATTTCCATTTCTTAGTTTTTTCTGTATAATGTTTGATTTTGAGGGAATCTTTTAAAGAGAAATTTTATGAATATACCAGCAAAACATCGGAATATCTCAAGAATGACGCGTTCAAATTTTGGGTCCAATTGAAAGGAAGAGTCCCAGCCGAATACGATATTTGTATTTAACTTATCAAAAGTCACAGCTGCATCCTTTTTAGCAGCAGTTTAGTTTTGTCTACGATATGTTAATTTCTCTCTGCTTTAAAAAATACATATTTTGCATCTTTAATTATAATAAAAGATGTATTATAATGTATTTATCACTTTCCCCTGCCACACAAAAAATTAAAATAATCACGAAATTAGAGTTATGTAGAAATATTCTTCTTAATTACACTTAGGCCGGTATTCATAGTCGCATAATCATTTCCCATATGAGATTATTATTCGACCGGTTCACTGATTCGCTCAGATACATCTTCGCATCATTTTGACTTCTCTTTGGCCAACAAATACGCAATATTATTGTAAACAAACTGTATTTTCAAGTTAAGCCGTTGAATGTGAGGCAGCTTTTAGTGATTGTGATAATAACTGAGAATTGTTTTATCATCTCAAATTTGGATGTAAAAGACTCGTACTATTTAGATTCGCAAATGTCTGGAATGGTAAAAATATATGAAAACCTGTGAGTTTTAAAGCATAAACCACCTACATTAGAAAAATTACTGGACGAAACAGAAAAACAAATTGCAAGAAATAGTGAAATAAGTTAGTTACCAATTTCTTTAACTAATATTTTAATAACTAATACTATTTCTGATGGCTTGGTTTGTTATTTCTGAATTGTTTGAGCAAGACAATGTAAAGAACGCACAGTTTGTTGCCTGTTTATTCAGAAAAGATCCCACAATGTAAGGACAAAGCAAAATAATTCAATGAAAATCAGTTATTCAACTTCTAAAATCATGAAGACAGTGGGACGAGATTAGAGTTTTCTCTTATAAAATCGATAAAAATATGCTGTAATAATGCAATACTGGCATGCATTACATATGTAAGCTATTAGGATAGTTTTCTTTTGACATGAGTGTGGTAAGTATTTGTGATATTTTCTTTTCTGTATGTTATATGAAAGTGTTCATGAATTAGTATATTACATATGAATATATCTAAAGATTCATTTCTCTTTTTCAGATATTTTTTATTTTTGTGTTAGTGAATTGGTTGTTTCCATAATTAAGGACTATCTGTGTATTTAACCAAAAACAAGATCCAAGGATAAAATTCACATCCCAATGAAACCAAAGCTGAATGGCATTAACTAGTTCTAAAATTAATGGGGAGAAGGCATAAATGCAACTGATTGAATGTGAAAAGTTTTTGTGGGTGATAAAATGTGAACAGTGTAAGTGAGAAATGTATATCATTCATATACCTTTCGGAGTCTCTTACTTTTGAGATGATGTATAAAAAGAAACTACAATGAAAGTGTGATATCTGTAACGAAAGTGTCCCCCCCCCCTCATTTTTTGTCCTAAATGTTTTGATGTATGTTGTAATTCAAGAGGGTTTTTAGTGGGTATGTTTGAGTCATTCAGTGAGTCCCATTCGTGGGGAGAGACATGTTGGCTCTCCCTAGTGCGTAACTGCATTTTCCCTACCTGTACAAGTTTTTAGGGCTCCAATGACCTTTGATGTCGATGAGCCGTAAAGTCCTACAAAAAAAAAAGTTAACGAAAAATTATATTACTAATTATTTTACCAGAATTATAAAGTTTACTTTTTTTTTTTTTTTGTGGGGCTTTAGGGCTCGTCAATAAAGTTTACTTATACACAAAAGTTATTAATTTATTTTCCTTCTACGACAATGTATCGTGTTCATTTTCTATCACTTCTACTGCTAAGTATTTATCTTGTATTTCAGTTCAAGTCTCATGAGAGATGTATAAATGAGGTGTTTGGGGTTTTGTTTCATATTCAAAGAGATTAAATCTTTGATTAGGGAATTAAATGTTCTAACTCTTAACTTATATTTACATGTGTGGAACTGATGTTTTTTTAAGTCAGAATAATAAGTGACAATCATCAGCATAGCAGCTGAGATTACGATAATACTTAGTGCCCTCCCGGTTCAACCACCCTTTGTCAGAAAGGGTACATACAGGAATCTTCCAAAATAAAAATATGTATCAGTAGATAGAAGCTACTATTGAATTTTGCTTCCATAATGTTAAAGAATTTATTGACTTTAGTGAAAGAAGTTATCACTTCCATCAGTATTGGTCATCCTATTAAATATTTTTATACTCAATGTTCAGAAGTTAGTCGAAGAATATGAACTCATGACTTTTTAAATTTTACTTTGCAACATATTTATAGAGTTCCTTCAATACTAATGGATTAAAATACTAATATTAAAAAAAAGATTACTGTTCATCATTCTATGTAATAGATTTCTTGTATGTTATAAACCTTAGCGTGGTTGTGTACTGTATAGTTGTAACCATGTCATGGACAGGTTTTGACTCTGGCATTTGTTTGGGCATTATCGGTAGAATTGTATGTACAATTGAATTTATAAGATAGTACATTAGCTCTATGTCCTACATATGGGCATACAGTTTTTAACTTCAATTTGTACAGAAGAAAGATGTGGGTAGGGAAGAAATATACTTTTGAGTAATTAAAGTATGATTTGCTACAGAATCAGGATATTAAATGAAAAATAAAGTTAAGTAATTAGCAGGGTTATGGATGTTAAGTACGAACCTTTTCTTTAGATTTAATTAAAGTACTTTAGAAAAATTCCAGTGTGAAATAATGTCTTTAGATGAGAAAGGAGTCATTTTAAGCACTTTTCCCCTTTCTGGGACCTTTATCCCTTTTTCTCTTCAACTGTGGCCATAATTCCCTCTTTCCCCTTTTGCTATAGCTTTTCAGTAATCTAAGAAATCAATATAATTCAAGTAACTTTCAATTAATGTCTCCACAGCTTACATTTAACGTGGGAATAGTAAACCTACAGTTATGTATTGTCAGTAAATGTGGGACTGAAAACACTTGTTTCTGTGGATATCGAAAGAAGCTTAAGCATCTATAAAGACATTAATAGAAACGTACATTAAAAAAACTGTAAGCTTACAGAGCTGCTTAATGTCTTGAAGTACAAGAGCTTCCTTTTTTTTCCATTTTCTGATGTACTTGTTTGCAACTCAATAAACTAAAGTAGGAGAAAGATTATTTCTTGAATGAGTTGAGTAAAATAGCACCTTCTTTTACCCTTATTTCCTTATTTTACCATCTATTCCCTTCCTTTCTCATATGAAATGTGCACCTAAAAATCCTAACCCTGGTAAACAGCATAGAAATGCATATGTGATAGAAATCATTCCAAGACAAGTGGACAAAGTAAGGAATTGACAAGCCCTGAAGAAGATAGCAAAGTTACAGGAAGTACGTTGGAAGAAGAGTATGCGTATCACGGAAAGGAAGATGTAAGAAAGGAGGGTGTAAAACAATAGTATGGTTTTTTATATTATTCAAAACTATTGACTCTACCTCTATTATGACTGACTGGAATATTATTGTGGAAAATAAAAATTTATATCCTCCACAAGGACTAATCAGCAGATATCCTGCACACACCATGTAAAAAATATACTTGCATAACCCCACACACTTATTTTATAAATAATTTTTCTACATTCGGAAGCATTCAAAGGTTAGAAATATGACATTGCTCGAACTATAACCTACAAATGTGACCTACAAGAGCAAAAGCAATATTGCCGACAGTTGAAACAGCTAATCAATTGAGGTTCAGACCATACTTCATGAATCAGTGTTTATTTGGGGATATAATGAGCAGTTTTGTGACCATGAATACTGCACTCAAACAATCATGGCTTATTTGACGCCAAGTGAACGAATTAAATATGTCTATGAATACAGCAACCAACGATCAGTGATTGTCAAATCGTAACTATTAAAATAACTCAAAATTCAATATTAATAATAACGATAGTATTAATGAGATTGTCGCCACCAGGCAGGAGCTTCGAGACCCTACATATAAAATCCACCTCAACCCGAACTGAAGAAAAATTCCGGCCATGATGAGGCAACAGATAATGTATGCAATCATGACAAGGTTAAATACAGACAAGAAAAAGGAATTGTGGATAATAAGAAAAAATAAAAGCATGCACAAATTAATTTTGTAATTTAATGTGTTGGTTAAAGCTAATTGAAAGTAAATTAAGGAATAAACTTTGTAAAAAAAAGTTGCAAACTGCATATGACCATGTGGATGCAATAAAGTACTGAGGCACTGGCGAGATAAAGTATAAAAAGAATTGACTTATTTAATTTGCAAAGAATCATTTTAAAATGCTGTGATGAGAAATCAAAACTCTTTTCAACTTTTTTTTAAATCAATGAATTCTTTTACATTGCAGAAGCAATGGCGAAGCACCGAATTTGAAGAGATTCAATTTAATTATATAATTTTACGTCTTTGGGAAGATGATTTTATACAGAAGGGCTTAAACAATGTGGCCCTTTTTGGCTAAGAGTACTGGACACCTTTGGACGAAGAATATGATCCCTATTGCAAGTATTGTGAACAAGACAGTTTCTTATGAAGCAAGGGTGGTACTTTAGTAGTTCAATCTTAACAAACACAAAGTGTTCCATAAATACAAATGCAAGGAAGTGTTAAAATATTTAATTCCCTGAATAAGGTTAAAAAGAGTTTTGGAGGAGAGATTTACATATTATCAGTATGTAAGTTTGCGTGCTCCAAACGGAATTGTCCCAAAGAAGATACCACACTCTAAATGGGAGTAAAAGCTTGCAAAATATATATGCAACGGGAAATATGTGGACTAACAACAGTGACTAAGATTTGGAACTTGGAATGTATATTATCAGTGTGACAAGTCCATTTGAGATAGTCCCAGAGTTGGACTGGACTAGCCAAAAGGGTGTAGACCCAATAATGTAAGGGGGTGGAATCGTAGGAACACTCGTACAACTGGGCGTGGTTGGCAGGGGGGAGGGGAGCTTGCTTGGAACTATTAATATGAAACCCTTCAGCAATTGGATATAACCACTGATTCAAGTAAACAAGTGATCATATGAGACTATGCATACTGCCCTTAGATGACCCCAACTTACAATATCCTTTACAATTTTCAAAACGTTTTAGAGGTTGGTGTGTTTTTCTGGAATGTCCCATGCCCAAGACTACATTCTTTTTTCATGACCCCCCTAAAATATTAGTCTGTATCCGCCTCTGATTTTCTTTGCTATACATGACACATTATTATTTTTTGGATGGTTGACCAAAAGATGGAACAAAGCAGAATGTCGTGGAGGACTCTTGACTTGTGAGAGATTGGTTTAAATTCTTTCTTATTGCCGAGATGAGGTTCAAGGGATATTTCATGTCCTTCCAGTTATGATGTAAACCCACTGAAATTTAGAGAATAATAGACTTCTGTCTTTTTTTAGATCAGTGGTTATTGTACACAGAATGCCTCACTGCTGCAGTGTAATAGGATGCACGTCCAACCATAGGATTGAAAAAGAGTTTGCGACTTTTGTTCTTCTAGGAAACGAAGATGAAGTTCAAGTGGCTTCGGAAAATACCTACAGATTTTAGTGGATTGAAGAATCCATAATTGGATTCTCATAATTTCTATCACATATGTTTCTTCAAGTTTAAAATAATTTTCTTAAATTTAATAAGTGCATACCCACATTTATAAACTTATTACTGAAGCAAGGATGACACAAATCAGGGTTAAAATTTCCAAAAAAATTTGAAATAATGTTGGATTCAAAATTTAGTGAATATCAATCACTACGTACTTGTACTGAACTGCATACTTCATATCTTTAGGTTGTTGTATGAATGTACTTATAAAACAAAAGGAACAATGGAAACAAAAGGTACATCATTCTTAAGGAGCCTCCTTAACTTTAGGAAAAAATAGAATGAAAATTATACTCCATTTTTGAGAGTTACAAATTTCTAGAAGAATTTCTAAAACTTTATTGTCAAAAAAGCAGTTGCAAACTGCGTATGACCACATGGGGGAAAAAAAACTAAGTTACTCTCCGGAAACAAGCAAGGGACCATCCCATCGATCAAGGGTCCATGGGACGTGGCAGATTTAATATTTACAAAAGAAATTATTTAATAAATAGTACTGTTAACCATTAATTATTCAAAATAAATTGTAGATATTAGTGCAGCAAAAACTCGAGATTGATAAAACAAATGTATTAATGACATTCCTGCCCAAGGAAAATCCGCCAGTACCCGGAGGAAAACTGGAGTAAAACTCGGGCCAGGATGGGGCTACAGAGATAATGTACACAACCATGCCAAGTTTGCATAGTTAGAAACAAACTATTAAAAAACAAAAAGGAGCAAAATCAACATTGCTATTGCATACAACATGCTATTTTAATATTTTCAATTTTTGTTTAAATATTTTTGGCAACTAACCATTGCTCCTTTTAACAAAATTACTCAGTATAATATTTGCTAGAACAAGAGACACACTATTATATAATTCTCTTCTCGTATTATTACAAGAACACACAAATTCAAAATTAATATAGAAATCATCTGATTCAATACTACCAATTGTGAGTTGGATCAAAAGATTACATTGATCTGATGATTCATGGAACTTTGCATTCAGTTCTTTATTATTAATTATGTATTCAAACACTGCACACATATGGTAAAATATGATATTTACACTGCCTGAAGGAATACACAATCCACCTCTTTGCAAGTAGTCAAAATAATTGTTATCAGCAAACATAGCTTTGGAATTAACCATAAGGAATTCACACAAATTACAGCAAAATTTTCTACTTACAACCCGAGCAGCATACCCTCACACATATATTTTAGTCGATTCATCAAGTTCACACAATTCTAAATAATCTGATGAAAAATACAATAGAAATTACTAATATTTACAGGAGAACTATTTACAACATTAGATTTTACAGTAGTTTTGCAACCTCTCTTATATCTGCAGTGAGGTCATGTAGAAAATTTTTAAGTCTTACTTTCCTTTCATTTTCCAAAACTGCAGTATACAATACATTGGTGTTGCATCCAGACATAAAACGGTACTGGCTAAATCATCTCTCCAATTTATGTTTGGAATTTCTCTAACAAAATGTAGCTTATCTCAAAATGAGAAAGAGTACTCAACTAATTTGATGAAGGTTTCTGTAGTACTGTACAACACACTAAAAGTATCATTGGTCAAACCTACACATTCAGGTAAATTCCTCCACACCTTCAACCATACAAGAAAATCATTCAAAAACTTTACTTTCGGATCATTTAGTTTAAATAACAGCAAACCACTCACTCCTCTTCCTGACACACTTCATGCCATCTTTAGTATTCACAATGTTCCACCTTTTCCTAATAATTTCCAGAAAAGAAGCAGTTTCTTCATAAAATTTATGATCTTTTAGAGATGCGACAGTGGTTTCATTGTCAACTAAAATGACACTTTGCCTATCTAAACTGTTAAGATACAATCTCCTATCACTCAATTTGAAGGCCTGCTTCACTGATTTATTTCTATCATCCTTTTAAAACAAATGCAGGTGTTCAAATGATGCTTGCTTAGGACAACCAGTCTCAAAATATGGGTACACAAAAGTGTTGTTGTCATTTCGCAAATTTAGCCAGTTGATCCAGATATTTTTAACAATATGTATCTCTATCATACAGCAAAAAAATTCTCTCATTTACAAAATCTGGATTTTCAAATTCTTTTAGGAGAGACAACATGTTTAAAAACACTTTGATTTGTTCTGTAATTATCAATTATTATGGTTAACACTTTAAAACCAAATCATTTGAGGCATTTGTCTGATGTTGACAGATTGTTCATTATAAGTAATAAAATATTTTGTCATTCCGTCCTTATTTATTAACGCAAAAGACCTTTTCGGTTGCATGGCAAAGCCACTGCTTGCCAAAGAACCCTGAAGATGGCTGCCATGCAGCAGGAAAGACCTTTTGCATTAATAAATATGGACAGAATGACAAAATCTTTTATTACTTTTAAAACCAAATCTTTGAATATACACTATAACTTCCAGGATAACTGATTTTAGTTCAATGCCTGTGATTCCTTTTACTGGTAACAATTTAACCTCCTTAAAAGAACCAAAAGCAGAACATATCTTAAAAGCTTAAAATATTTTTTGCTGGCTTTCTTGTTTTATTAACAGAAAAACCTTTCATGGAGTTTGGTTTGTACTCTAAAGCACCAGAAATAGCTATTTCATCAATAAGAAGGTTGACTTCTTTCTCACGTGGAACCAACTTTTGTGCAAGTACACCCAGATATTCCCTATTTTGGCTTTCATTAGAAACTTTCACAGAAATGCCATTAGATATTTTTTGTAAATATCGCTTATGTGGTAGTATAAAATAATTTTTTGCAGTTTTGTAATATGCCAGTTATTGCAGAAAGAAAGAGAAAGCAAATACAAGTGTCTCTGGATTGTACTTTTTCACATTACCAGTGAGCAGTTGTAGTTGGTTAACTGGAGAGTCTTCTGAAATGGGAAAGAACAGAAATCCTCACAATTCTCAATATTCTCTAAGTATCTAAGGACTTTAGAAATGTTCAATGCAACTGAAGAATTGGAAGGTTCTTTCATAGCATGGTATGTATTTAATATATTCTCTACCTGAGACCATCTTTCCAAATGAAGATTCTTAGGTAAAATCCACTGTTAAGTCAATACTAGAGAGTTTATAATGTCCAATAAAAACTTTTACCAACAAATCTGAGGTCAGTGCAACACTATTCACTACTTTTAGTGGCTCAAATAAAGTTTTTAAATGGTCAAAATTCAAAATATAAAAACAAACTAACTTTCCCAAAACATGTTTTACATCCCAATTTTGAAAATTCATATTTATTACAAATTTCTCTTCAAATTCACTAAAATAAGAAATAATGTCACTACTGAGGAATTTTTCCTTCTTAGCTTCATGCTTCAGCAAAATCTTCTTTCTTCTGTCTCCAGGATTCCTTCGAGGAGCTGATGTACTTTTAGTTAAATATGATGGAGTATTGGGAAATATAGATGGCACAGTCAATTTAGGGTATTTTAAAGGTAGTTCTTTCAGAAGTCCTTTGCTATCTTTAAATACCTCAGTCCTCAGCACACACCAAGGTTCAAAATATTTAATGCATACAGCAGAAGAAACTGATGGGGGCCAATTTTTCGGTATTGCACAATTTATAAGAATTAATAATAATAATAAATTTGTCAAAAAAGCAGTACAAACTGCATATGACCACGTGGAGGACAATAAACTAATTTACTCTCCGGAAGCAAGCAAGGGACCATCTCATCAATTCCGATCAAGGACCCTAAGGCAGAGGCAGATTCAAAAATTTCAGCAACAATTCCTAGATAAGATAAAAAGTTAGCTCTAAGTTATAATACTAATAGAATGTCAATATGTTTGTAATTTAACGCAAAAAAATTACATGTACAAATTATTATCGAACTATAGATTATTCTGAGTACAGTGTTTAAAAATCATAATTGAAATAACACTAAATTCATGATTCATTTTTACAATAAACATGCCCCTAGACAAAGCCTAGAGAACCTGTATAAGAAATCCGCCTATACCCGAAGGAAAACCGGAGCAAAACTCGGGCCAGGATATAAACCAGAAATAATTTTCAGAAGAAAAAAACAAATAAAATATACATACATACAAACGTATCGTCTTACCTTTCTCATTTTAATTTATCTCCAACGTACAGGATTATTGAATATGCCACGTCGGGTTTCAACTGCATTAAAAAAGCGTTTTAGGTTACTGAAATGTACCAATTGCAAGCATAATTACTACAATACCAAGACTTATTTAATACAAACCATTTATTGGAATTAACAAGCTGAGAAATAACTATCTTGATATGCAATTCTGCAAACTATTACAAACGCGAAAACACAAAGTTAATTTAACGCAACACTTGGAGTGCGATATCAAACACATGTATCCGTGCATCAGTAACAATAAGAAACCTTCAGAAACCGTAGGACTATCATGCAAGGTTGCCAGACATGTACACCACGGCTTGTTGTAAAGAAGGCTATGTATCACATCATATGAGGCAGCCACTGTCCGTCGGGGGAGCCAACATCGTCGCTGCGAGGTGACCATAATATTACCAACGCAATATTGACAAGAAACGCAGTCTCTAGAAGTCATTTGCGATGGCTGACTTCCAATTGTCAGAAAAATTCTGACTGGCTCCCCCGATTTTTCGTAATATTAGAATGTTCTAGATGCTGGTGGATCCATTTTCTATTTCAACAGTTGGTTACTTAATACCAACCTACTACAAATGTCCCCGACATGTACTTGCCATGTCCATCCAGAGGCTCTAGGTCCAATTTCACCACGTTCGTTTAATACCTTAAA
This sequence comes from Laupala kohalensis, assembly GCA_002313205.1. NCBI lineage: Eukaryota > Metazoa > Arthropoda > Insecta > Orthoptera > Trigonidiidae > Laupala > Laupala kohalensis. The sequence continues at coordinate 41,937 of NNCF01136621.1, forward strand.
CGAGATGTTCTCTGTTGTAAATCGCGATTATCGAAATGCGCGTTTCACCAACCTCGATTCACACGTAAATCGCGATCTACTCTTAAACGCTCGGGGACCCTTCGATTACCAGCACAAATCGCGATTTTCTCCAGCACTGCTCGAAATTTGTCAGCCATATTGTTTGTGTACTTCCTTCGTGCTTGTCGGTTTGTTGGTTAGGTTCGTGAGCTGAAATTTTTCTTTTCTCTATATTTGTCTTTGCTTGTCGCAATGTTCTGCTACGGTTTGGATGAAACGGTGGAAGACCTTATATTTGAGGAGCCACAAAGGCGTCCACGTTGGATTCGAGAGAGATCCAATTATTTTGATGAGTTGGACGAGGTAGATTTCGTTTCGCGATTTCGCCTGTCCAAGACATCAGCCCTGAATGTTCTGGATGAAATTGAAAACCAATTAGAGTTTCCATCAGACAAGTAAGTTCAATTTTCACCTCGTTTACGTACATACAACCTCAAGATATCAGTGATTAATTTATATTTTCGATTACTGCTTGAACACAAGAAAGCAATGTTTGATTTGTTTTTATATGCTAAATAATGATATTGAAGTTTTATTATCTAATTAATTAATATATATAAATATGTGTGTAAATAATAATAATCACGTACATATACTTATTTTTTTACATGAAACACTCATCCACCTTGTAATTTTTATTGTAGGAATGATTCTGTATCACCAATGAACCAGTTATTGGTAACATTGCGATACTACGCTACAAACTGCCACCTTCAGGAGCTTGCTGATTTTGGTGGCTTTAGTGCACCCACTGCCCATCGAATCGTCCACCGAGTGAGTGCAGCTATTGCAAGACTGATGCCTCGCTATATTACATTCCCCACCACAATGCAGGAGATGCAAGCAACACAGCAGAAATTTTACTCTGTTGCTAGTTTTCCCCGTGTGTTAGGTGCTATTGACTGTTCACATGTGCGAATTACATCACCGGGCAGTGAAATTGCAGAACCTTTTTGCAATAGGAAAGTACTTTTCTATCAATGTACAAGCCATCACAAATGAGTGCATGGAGTTCTCAAACATTGTGGCCTGGTGGCAAGGAAGTGCACACGATAGCATAATTTTTAATAATTCTAGAATTTGTGCCAAATTTGAAAACGGTGAATACGAGGGACTTCTGTTGGGGGATTCTGGTTACCTGTGCAGAGACTACTTACTTACCCCAATAGAAGTTCCACGAAACCAAGAAGAACAAGTATACAACGCGAGTCACATACGAACAAGGAATGTTGTGGAGAGGACTTGTGGAGTATGGAAAAGATGATTTACAGTACTAGCGTTAGGAATGAGACTAAACATACAGACAACTTTTGCTATTATTGTTGCCACAGCAGTGCTTCATAACATTCTGAGAAGAGCGGGTGAAGAACTCCCTCCAGATGACCCTGATGTGATTCATCTACCTTGGGAAGAATTGATGCAGCAAGGGGATATGGGAGAAAGGGAGGCAAATCACCAAAATGGTAGATTTATTGTGAGACAGGAGATAATTAATTATTATAGAAACTTAATAAATTGAATAAATGATTTTTTATTGCATTCTAATAACTTTGTTCTAAGTTTCTCCTGCTTCAACAGTTCTTTTTCCCTTTCCAACCTCACTTTTAATATCTCGTCCATTGAAGCGCTCATTTTCTGGAAGCACTCGTTTTGTTTCTTCAAAATCTGGCACTGCAATTGTGCCAGTTCCTTAGAGGCTTCCAGTGCCTCTATTTTAGCCGCTTCCAATTGGTTCTTCTCCTTGGACAGAGTAGGCCGTCGTCTACTCTGCCCTCACTTCCAATTTCTAGGTCCCTCCAGATTTTGGTGGCAGGTTGTCTGAGGAGCAGGAACGTCCGGCAGGGGCCTTTCATGTACCTCGATGAGTTCTGGGATGTTTTCTTGCAAGTTTTCTTCCAGTACAATTTCATACTAAAACAAGAATGAGAATATTTTAATAACATTTAAAACGGAAGTTAGTATGTAAACTATGAGCTCAACTAGTGATGAGAGTTGGTTAGCAAAACAAGTAAAGACAAATTGCCGTCACTGAAATTAAGTTCATTCATTTGTATAGAATCTGCTTAATCGGGATTCATTATTTTCCAACACTTCATTATAAATATATCCGGTGGCAGATCTAGACCATAATCAAGGGGGGGGGTGTAAACGGGGAGTATTTTTATATTAAAATGGTTCTACAGCACAAATTTTTTATAATTATTATATCTTAATAAAGTATGTGAACTCATCAAATCTGGAATAGAAAAGAAGTTATTTATTAAAGTTATTAATATGATATTATTAATCTGGTGTTATTAATAACAATTAATAATGTGGTAACAGTTTTACGAAGTAGGCCACTTATCAACTTCAATTTTATCTGCTAAGAGTTCAGGTCAAATTATAGATAGGCCACTGAATATATCACAAAATAAAGTTATCAGTGAAGTTGCAATGAACTTTTCTGCCAGAAGAATAAAGTAACTAAATATTGTACTCAAATTTTCTTTTGTCATGCCTAAATTCTTGCATTATTTTCCTGCATTATTCATTCTTGTGGCAATAAAGTGTTAACAACTGTAAATATTGTTCTCAAATCACTTTTTTTCATGCATAAATAATCTCACTGTACCTGAGAGACTGGGACATCAAAAGTGGACACGACATCCGGTCTAGATGAGGGTCCTGCTTCCTCACGATCTAAGGAAAAACAAATATGACAACATTTAGTTTCTGCTTTCCAATAACTATATCTAACCAATTACTACATAATTACATACGTCATATCTGACCTTGGTCATAACCATCTGCATCAAGAACATTGCAGTATCCTACTGCACCACTCCTTAACAACACCTTCCCCTCTCCAAAATGGGATCATATGCACTTTTCATTGAGGGCCCTCCTCCTAAAAGAAACATCAAGTTGATGAATAAACTCAAAAATAAACAACACTAGAAAAAACAAAAAATGAAACTTACCTGTAATAAATTGCTGTTGACGTTCTCTTGCTGCATGTTTACGTGCATTTTTTTCATATTTTCTCATGCACCTTTAAGATTTTCCGCAGTTCTGAAGCTCCCAGACACTGCGCAGATTTCTTTGGAAATATTTCCCCACATGACCATCTTTTCTTTAAGCGTGACAGCATCCGTTCTAGTGTTTTCCACTATGGAAAACACTTCCTCTCTCTCCAGGATGAGAAGGAGTGCTTCCTTCTCCTTCACCGTAAAATTTGGACTGTGCTTACACTTCTCATTCATCACACATTCAGACATAATACAAAGTAATACACAAACACACAATCAACGAAACACACAAACAAATACTCTTCCAACAAACACTCAAAGACACACTACAAAAAAATTACACTATACCACCCAAATTTTAAAATAATACACCCAGAAAAACTAACAAATGAAAAACTACTAAAACACAGTAAATACCTCAAATAATATAAAATATAACCAAATACAATCCTGAAACCACCACACTGATAAAATATAATGTAAGAATGAAAATAACTAACCTAGAATATAATAAAACTTCAATCCAACCCTGAAATTAATAAAACGAAAAAGCTAAAATAAAATGAAAATTAAAACCACCCTGAAACTAACCAAACACACTCTCCACAAAATCAATCACCAACTACCTCACAAAGAAACACCACCAGAAACGCAAGTACGAACAAGGAGCCACAAACGCATGTATTTAAAGGGGCGCATGACGCTTCTTTCTCGCTTCATTTGTCTTCAAATTACCCACAATGTATTGTAAAATTACTACCAACCTAGAGAATTCGTCAAAAACATCGATCAACATAATCGACGATTAGATTTGCTTGGTGAAATGCACAAACCGTAATCGCGATTCCATTTTCCGAATCGAGTTTACGGAAATCGCGATTAGTCTACATTTGGTGAAATGATCTATTTGAAAAAAGAAAGCAACAGAAAAATTACTTGTTTCACTTTTCAATAACCTTTGTCGTTTTCCGTTTATATTATATTCCCTTTCTTGTTCAAAGTATTTTTAAATTACCTATAAAATGTATGAAGTAGATATCCATAGTAATATTATGAATATGAAAGTGCACTTGTCTGTTAGGGGAAACATACGGAACAGATACTGTTGAAATTAGGTTTAAAAGTAACTTGAAACTCAAGATATGCTAAGTTATCATAAAATTTACGTTCCGTATTTTCTCGAATTGCTATAAAAATTAGTTTTAATATTTTTTATTGTAATTTGAGAGAAACAAACAAACAATTGTAATGTATACAGAGATGTGGAATGTAAACAAAACATTGGGACCAACTGTAACATCACAGAAATGATAACGGAATATTAAGTAAATTTTGTGTATTATAATATAATGTTTTGCTCCAAAATCGCATTCGCAAGGTTTTAGTTAGGAAGGTTCGCAAATAGAATTTTCTTTTATAAAAAACTCTCTTAATATCATGTTCTATGAATCATGAATTCACTAACTAGTTCTGATTATCAGTATTCTGTTTTTTTCAATAATAACTCACTGTACAGAATACTGCAGTACTGAATTTAATTCGCAGCCATACAGTAAAAGTAAATAAAGACAGAATTTAAAAAAATGTACATAAAATAAGACTCTCAGAAAAAAGCAAAACTTACTCTACAATTCCATGTAAGTTGTTTATAAAATACCAAGTCCCGAAGTAACTCTCGCGAGAATTTAGTTAGGAAAGCACTTAACAAGAAGTAGGTTATGACATTCCATCTCAGAATGCATGTCGCACCTTTTGAATTGCGTTTGTATCAAGTCTTGATTAATCAGAATTCTACAATGTGTATTATTATTGATTACTTGCAACATAATCAAACCTTATTCATTAGTTGTCGCGCTTGAATTAAGAAAATATACTGTACCAATTTTCAATAGAACACTTTGAAACTTATGTTTGATTGCATAGATAATCTTTGATAGATCTGCGACATATTTATAAAGCATTGGGTACATTGCTTTTGATTTGAGAGACAAAGGTAAAATTGATTTTCTAGCATTTAAAAATGATCCAAATAGAAGAGGGTATTTGTATATATTACGGTGTAGTATAATTAATTTCTAGTGCTTTAAAATTATTTTTGCCGCCACGACCTACAATGTGCACTCAAGCAGACCTGGCGAGAGCCAATGAACTAAGGTAGCACCGGTGACGTGCCTTGCTGCAGTGACCGAGAAAGGAAACAGCAGACAGTGAGTCTGTACCAGCTCACTGAGGGTGATAAATACAGATCGGCGGGCGGCAAAAAGGCAGTAAGAGTAAGAGAAGCAGTTTTCATATTCCAAGAGGAGTAAGAGAATGAGAATCAGGAGAGTGAAGATCAGTAAGTTAAGTGATAACCAGGAGGTCAGTGAGATCTAATGAGAGAGCGGAATTGGTAGATGAACTCATGATAAGCTCACGATTAGTGGCCATGTGGAATGAGTGGACAACGGACGGTATCTGCGACAGTACGTGTCTGTGCTAACACCGTGTGACGAGGTCGTAAGACCCATAAAGGTCTTGTGTTGGAACTCGTATTAATAATCTGGATGATAAAACGTGTTAAATTTCTGAGTGAGATAGAACTATTCAAGAACTATTTTAATGAATGGAAATTCACGCGTAATGAACACGAGCTCACATTACTATAGATAAATAGGAGAATAAGTACATATCTGAAAAATAATGAATTAATTTGGTATCAATGAAACGCCTTGTGTGATAAATTTGTTAGAAGAAAGTAATAAATTGTTATAAGTTGAACCACAGATTTGGAGCTTTGTGTAAGAAATTAATAGAAATAGCAATAAAATGTTATAACACTACAAAAACTTTTCATTTTTGCTCGATTAATAGTGAGCATAACGCATAAACATATTTAATTTTGTAGGGATGCGGGGAGTATGATGGGTAATTTATTTATGTACTCGTAGACCCTTGTATGTGCAGTAAACTACAACATTGTACGTCATCCACTAACAAAATACGCTAAGACTTTTATTTTCTCATATGATACGACACTTATGCTACGAAACCAGTAAATAAACCTCTAAAACACCAACGTTTTTTTCTTTACTTGCTATTTTCACAACTTTTAAGCCCAGAATGCTCTAGACACTTTAGACAACGTTGAGAACCGTTCAGTCCCAATCCTTATGAAGTCGGTGCCAGCGTTTATGGATATTTTTCAAATATAGCTAAAGCGAGTAAATTTTCTTATCATTAGTTCTCGGATCTCAATAATAGAGTGATGAATGCTTCGGACATTGTATTTTCGATCATATAACAAAGAAATACATCGATGATAAATTACAAATCTAACCACTAAAGTTTGTGGTTTTGAGAAACACTTACTCTCTTGTATTATGAAGATCAAGGTTACAAAGTGAATGCGTAATAAAAAAAAAAAATTCTTTCAAATCTCGCCATTCATATGAGCGGTGCAGAGAGTAACCAACTACACTATTATACTGACATAGTCATTTTGTAACAATTTGAAAGTTACTTGAAGTTTTTAATATTACCTTTACTCATTTTAATATTATATACATTTTAAAGTATAAATGTATTTACTCGAAGTCTTTAAACATAGACTTACACAAGAAACCTAAGCACGCACAAGAACACGCAAAAATTACCTCCACCACAAAGCAACCTTTTGCTTCATCTTCATTTACGCCATCACAATGCTTCTGGATGGACAGCAATTTGAATGATCGTGTGTAAGCGCGCTGGCGTCACGTCTTGGAGTAGTGGTCACGGGGAACCAATGAGAATGCTAGGTACCGCCCGCTGTGGAGGAAGGCACTGTAATCAGGGTCTCAATAGCAAGGGTTGTCTCTTTACTTTGAAGTCAGCGTTCGCCGCCTGGTCGCAGTTTCTGGTGGTGGGGGAACAGGGTCGTGACGTAGGCAAGCGGCCAATCCCAACGCTGTATTACGAAGAACTCCCAGAGTTTGAGCGTCATCGTAGTTTCAGAGCTGAGTAAAAACTTAATAGGTCAGTCTAGACAAACTATTTTTTAATCTGAATGAAGAGCATTAGAGTAGTTTATGTTGATAGAAATTTTTACGCCGCAATTGGCTGCTAAATTAGTTAAAATATTTGACAAAATACATAAACTAATTATCGTATCTTGACACTTCGAACTTTGAAGATTTATAAGAAATTTAGATAGACGTGGGTTGCAAAAAAAAAAAAGACATAATAATGTAAAAACCTTTACCTTTACAATAAAGCAAAAACCAATACACGATCAGTGTAAATAATGATAGAGTAATGTATTTTTGGTTTTTGGGTATCAATATGTATTTTGTTTTAGTGTTTGTTGTCAGCGATTTCTTCTTATTCAATGTAATTAATTTAGCCAAGTCATTGTAATGTTTCTTGTGGTCGCTGATGACTTGAGATGTTAAAAAGCGACCTTAAATAAACAAATTTTAATGATAGAGTAAATTAATTCATTGTTGGGAGGCGCGACCACTAGTGAAGAAGAAGTTCTCACGTTCTTGCACAAGAGAAAGAGGAAAAATGCTTAAATCTCGCATTTCAGTTCCCCTCGACAAAGTGAAAGCTTTTGTTTTCTTTGTCAAATGCGAGGGTGGCGAGGGCAATAAAGCCATTTTTAGACTTTTTTGTGTGGAAGCATAGATAATGCACAGTTTTTTTCTTGAACTAGTATTTTAATTGTGTTGTCACCAGTGAAGTAAAATGTGCGTGTGTTCTGTTGCTACGTGTAAGAACTATTCGCGGAAAACTAAGAAGCTTGGTTTACAAGTGACGTACCATACATTTCCAAATGATCCTCTGAGATGCAAAATTGTGGGTGGCTCCATGACAGGATAATATTAACTGTATGTATGCTCGTATATGTAGAGAACATTTTTGTGCCGAAGACTATGAGGATGATTTACAAAACCATTTATTAGAATTACCGCAAAAAAATATCAAGAGTTTTGCCATTCATTTTTACATTTTCCACTCCAAAAAACGTCTACTTCAAGGATAGAGGGGGTGAATCATAGAGAAACGCGTATTGCTGCGTTGGAAAGACTGAACAATCTAAGTCCTAAAAAAACACCACTTGAAGCAAGTTTTCTTCCAGTTGAAGACAGTCATTTTGATAGGCCTTACGAGAATACCTGTTTGAGTTGTATTTTGAGTGAAGAAAATTGCCATTTAAAAAACCCTATTGCTATCTTTTTCGCAAAAAGAGCGAAGTAAATATGTGAGAGAGCTTGCAAGGAAAATTCATTTTCAAACCAATTTTAATAAGATCAGTGCTAAGAAGACAAAACATATCAAACACAAATTGATTTTAGCGACGAGTAAGTCTAATGAAAACGAGCTTGTGACAAATTGGTTCAATACAATTTTAACACCTACCCAAAAAGAAATGTTTGGTTTCAAATCGTAACATTCAATGGATAAGTGAAGACATCTCCCGTGCGGTTATGATACGCGCTTTCACTCGTAAGAGTTATGATTTTTGGAGAGAAAAGCTAAATTTTCCTTTGCCATCTGCAGCTACTTTAAGTAGGTGGTGCTTCAAGTTCACCTATAATTCTGGTATTCTAACAAATTAGTTGCTAAATTTATTTATAACAGATACACTAAGCGTACTAAGCTTCGATGAGATGTCTGCTGACAGTAGAGTAGTTTATGATGTTGGACTGGATAAAATTCTTGGATCATTCTCCAAAGTTCAAGTGACTGTCATCAGAGGTTTGGTTGGAAAGCGAAAACAACCCATCTTTTTTATTTTGATTTAACAATGTTTTGTATTTTACGTTGATAATATACGACACAGACGGTTAGAATCTAAAGATTTATTGAAGATATGTTAAGGAACGTGTTACGCACTACTACTCTGTGTCCGTGGTGACGGGTAGCGGAAACGGAACTAAGTCCAACCGTCGAATGCGAAACCTCTAGCCACACACACTCAATATCATACACAACATTTCCTCCCTCTTTTAAATTGCATTATGGTGAATATCTTAAGGGTGCGTGGCGTGTGCGTGTAGATCTACGCGATATAACTGGTGTAGTTGGTGTCCAGACAGGTGCTGGAGTCAGGGCTGGTACTGGTGTTGGTTTTCCACGGATTCCTTGTGGTGTCCCCTTGGGCTGGTGCTGTGGTAGATGGAGCTTGAAAGTACTGAATCCGTCGTGGCCTTGGTAGGGCCTCGGCAAATTCGTCACTGGTCAGTTCATCATTGTTGTCTTTCTGGAAATAGCCTAATTTGGTCGATGTTGCGCTTGATTCGTTTCGCTCGGTGACTGACCTCATAGAGTAGATGCCGGCTGCGATGATACCGGGGAGCCACTTGTCCAGGTTCGGGTTGTCAGACAGAAAGTAAATAGACTCTGTCGCACTTCGAGTGTCGAGTCCATTCGTGCTCTCAGTTTTTCGCAGACTCTGTTGCAAACATTTTCGAGTCTCGTCAGGTTGAGACGAGTTCGAAGTTCCCGTCCTAGAAATAGTTGTGAAGGAGATTGTCAGGTGGTGAGTTTGTGCGCATTTCGATATTGGCGAAGGAATTCGTTTAGAGTCGGACCAGCTAAAGCCATTTTTTTTTCAAGAACTACTGCTAAAGCAATAGAAGTGCTTAGTGGCGAAACAAAAATCGCTCATTTCTTTGAGCTTGTTGATTCCTTTTCTGATATAATGAACAGTAACACACCGTACCCATCTAACTCTTATTCCTTGAGAGCTAGATTTACTGTATCAAATTATTTCGATAGACAAGAAACTTTTACGGTAGATTGAACAAGTCACGGCTACAATGAGGGTAAATGGCAAAAACCATTTGTTGCCATTTCAGAAAGGAACAATCATTTCGATTAACTCCTTATTTGAACTCTTGGATGACATACAAAATACTTCTAATCTGAGACATATTTTGACCATACGTCTAACCCAAGACGTTTTGGAAGGCTTCTTTAGTCAAGTCCGAGGAATTCGGCAATTCTATGGGGTCCATCAGAATTTATATCTCGACTGAAAAAAATTACGCTTTCCAACAAACTGCCCAAACCATCTCGGAAAATTAACACTATTTTTTTGTGGGGCTTTACGGCTCATGTCGGCATCAAAGAGCCCGAAAAACTTGTACAGGTAGGGAAAATGCAGTTACGCACTAGGGAGAGCCAACATGACTCCCCGCGTGTGGGACTCGTCGAATGATTCAACCCTACCCTCTAAAAACTCTCCTGATCTACAACACACCAAAACATATCTCACAACATACATCAAATGGAGGGGGGGCTAAAATGAAGGGGGTACATAACATGAGGGGGGACAAAGAAAAAGGGGGGACAAAAAATGAGAGGAATGAGGAAAATGAAATATACCCTAGTCCTAATGGCGTCGGGATCGAAAAGATCAAGAGGTGACCAAGGGAGGTCAGGAAAGAGAAAGGAGGGAGCATGGCGCAAGTAAGTGGAAGTAATGCCAGACTCGGCTCGGGGCCCCGTGTTTGCCAAACACGTACTTACTAGATGTAAGCCCCCTGGGGGGAGGAGAAGAAGAAATAGAGGAAAGAAAAGAAGAGGAAAATGAAAGATACCCTAGCTCTAATAGCGTCGGGATCGAAAGGAACAAGAGGTGACCAAGGGAGGTCAGTATAGATAAAGGAAGGAGCATGGCACAAGTAAGTGGAAGCAATGCCAGACTCAGCTCGGGGCCCCGTGTTCGCCAAACACGTACTTACTAGATGTAAGCCCACAAAATTAACAATAGTGTGTTTGAGGACAACCCAAACAACATTCCTGTGTACTTATGTGCCGAGTTTCTTGACAGTGCTCTTGAGTCGGAAGAAGATAAAGAAATGACTGAAAGTGATTTGGATGGGGATGAAGAATTCAAATGGAATTGGAAGGGAAACGAGGAATGTGAGAAATCATGGACAGAGCAAGAAGCACTTTTGTACGTTGCCGGATATATCGCCTTCAGAGAATACTTTTTTAATGCATAATGAGTCGTTGGATTCTTCATTATTTGTTTCATCTAGATAAAAAATTAATAATTAAATTTTTCGTTCATTGCTTTGTATTTAAACTTAGTACTAATTTTAAAACTTACTTAAACTATTTACAGAACTTTGTCATAAAACGTAATTTTTACGAAGTAATTATTTTCATACGCCTTGAAATGATTTTTAAATCGGAGCAACTCGTTGTATTTCTATTGATGGGTTAATGTGTTCTTAACTAAACAATTTTCCCGGTCATTAAAAAATCTACTTTTTTACATTATTTGAAAAGTTTACAATATATGTATTTCATTTCAAGGTAAGGGAGAAAGACCCAACCCTTGGCACTGTAACAAAAAATTTCGTCGTCCCCCATGAAAACTCGTGGACAAGCATTATTTTGTATGGAGGATTGACAGAGCCATCCGAGCAGTGGAGGAGGACGGTAGAAGAATTAGAGTTAGTGTTTGAATTGCTACATGAGAGAAAAACAATTAGACTTGTAAATAAATTCTCTTGTGTTTGCCCTGAAAAAATTCATGATTATGCTAGAGTAAGAACCTTCATTAGAATAAGATACATGAATATGAATAAAAATGTATTCGGAGAGAAATTAAGAAAGTTAAAAATGGGTTGGAAGCATTTAGTTGTATACTACATTTATTTTTATTTTTCCATAATATAGTCTTCAAAAAAAGTCTCATGTGATTTCAATCAAATATTAATACCCGAAAATAAGTGAAAATTATTCCATAAGTTTAATTAGACCCTGTCTCGCTAGCTTAAGTTTTCTTTCGGTATGATCCAGTCTACACGAATATTACTTAGTCTGTTATTCAACTCTCATTTACAGAAAAAAGAGCTAGGGAAGACTTTGTAGTACCATAAATACTTTATTTCATAAGCTCAATCTCCCACTGAAAAGAAATATACGTGGCCAAAAATATAAGAATAATCCATACCATTAGCCTTTTTATGTCACAAATGTGAAATGAAAATTTCTTGTGTTTTGTAGTATTTCTTTAAATTATTGGTGGATAGAGTAGGATAAGAAAAACATTTCCGTAACAATCCTCATTCTTCAAAAGTACAGCTATTTGCAGAATGGTATGACTATTTGATGTGGCTTAAATGAGCAATAATGGAATCGCCATCCACCGGCTCCCATTACCTAGAACGGCGCAGACTCCGCCGAAGTACGCTGTAACGTCACACCACGAGTAGCTTTGGTCCGACTTTGAGAGCGTCCCTTGGTGAGACAGCCCTTGGTTCTGCACTGTAATGCATTAGTATTTCGATTTACGCCTCCGGTGGCTGAGGTGTTAGCGTGCTTCTTCTTCTCCGAGTCATCCCTGGTTCAATTCCCATCGGGGCCAGAAAAAATTGTAGCTCTTCACTTTAATGCCCCAGTTCATATATATGTAACTACTGAAAAGTGAACTCTCCTTCTTTTATCCACCTCCTACTTCTATCCTGCTCCTAGTATCAATAACTCTAACTATTACTAACCACTTCTACTAATCCCTCCAGGTGGACCGAGTTGTTGGTAAATCCCGCTAAGCAGTCCACCTATTAACAATAGCCTACCACACACTTCCTACCTATGTGGACATATGCACACACACATATGTTTAGAGATATACAAGAAAATTCAACAATGGTTAACATCATAGAGGCGTTACGACGGAAGCAGTGAGGGAGCTTACATGAAATACAAAACTATAATAGTTTCTCTTATTGAAATGTGGTCTACGTTAAGGTGAAGAGGATTTGTTTTTATTCATTGAATATTTAAACAATAGGTGTACATTGCGTGATTAACATCTCGTGACTGTAAGAGCTGAAAAAATATGTGTCTGGGAAATCAGATGTTTCAAAACAAGAGTTTTAGCGAATGATTCGAAGAACGTCCCAGTTCATTATACGAAGAAACACTCCAGAGACCCGAGATATTTCACTTATCCACGTTTCAGGTTCTCTTTTTTCCCTCTACTGGTGACGATATTCTATCGAATCCAAGACTCGTTGTAAATCTGCTGAAATGCACAATTCTCCTCATAACAAATCTTTTTAGTTTCGACATCTTGCTTAAGGACTCATGACTGAAGCAGATACATTCAGTTCCTTGTCTGTGTTCCGTGCATTTCGTTTACGTTCGCAAAAGTGATTTTTCCCTTTTTATCGTTTGTAACAGAAGGATTTTCAGGTTTGTTCATGTTTCAATTCGTGAAGTTATAGTGTTTTCGCTTGCTCGCTTTTCTGTTGTTTTTTCTAGTTGTTTTACGCAGGGACGATGTACGATTACCTGGCGCCTCTCAGACAAAGACAAATTCGTACTTCCTTCATCTATACTTTCAAACAAAATCGTTAACTAAATGCAAACTCGCAAATAAAACAATTAAATTTAAATGTTTGATATGAAATTTGAGTATACTTTTTTCAACATTTCTATATAAAATAATAACATTTTAAGCAGAAATATTTATAACGTTTTCATATTCTATTTTGGCAATAAAATGCCCCTTATTTTCACTATTGAACGTTACTTACAAACGGAGGACAGGTTATACTCGCGACTGGGGCCGGTGTTCTCAGAGGTTTGGCCGAATTTCGTTTAAAAAATTGTCTTCAATATAATAACTTGAAATGACAAAATAATGCTACGTACGACATTTCGTAACTTATGTAACACCTACAACGACGGAATCGATTTGATTACAGACAACTAAATGTACTGTTGCAATCAATATCAAATTAACTCTGAAAAATTTCATGAAACATGGTATGTACATCGCCATATGTTTAGAGTTTGGTTTCATGAAAAGCATTTCATCGGTGTGCATCGCACCTTATAATACAGCAAGCCCTTAAAATAAACAAAAAGGAATTGAACAGAAAAAATAAATTTGTTTGATATTAAACTTCTCTAAAAGATGTAAATGGTAAAGAAACAATATATTGAAAATTGCTGTTTCAAGATACTAAAAAAGAAACAAAAATCCGTTGAATATGTGACTTTTTCACAGCATCTGATTTTGTATAAACCCTTAAATTCTCGATAGTTGTGATGAAGAATTAATTTTGGAACTACATCCACATAAGACCAACAAACATTACAACTTTCAGATAAAACCCAAGACTTGTTGGTCAACAATACCTTGTTGAAAGTTGGTACCGCGTTATTTTACGATACTTATAAAAGTTCTTTATTTACATTCGTCTGATGAAAATAAATATTTATTGTTTGACAAATATACAAGTTGTGACTCACATACTTATAAATAATAATTTATAATTGAAGTTTCCTATAATTTTGCGAGGTGAGGGCACAGACCCCTATTCTTGATATTTCAACATCTCCCGTCCGTCCGTTCGGTTGTACGGGTGTTCCTACGATTCCGCCCCCTTACATTATTGGGTCTACGCCCCTTCGGCTAGTCCAGTCCAACCCTGGGACTATCTCAAATGGAATTGTCGCACTGATAATATACATTCCAAGTTCCGAATCTTAGTCACTGTTGTTAGTCCACATATTTCCCGTTGCATACATATTTTGCAAGCTTTTACTCCCATTTAGAGTGTGGTATCTTTACTCCCGTTTAGAGCACCCAAACCTACGTACTGATAATTTGTAAATCTCACCTCCAAAACTCTTTTTCACCTTATTCAGGGAATTAAATATTTTAACGCTTCCTTGCATTGGTATTTATGGAACACTTGTGTTTGTTAAGATTGAACTACTAAAGTACCACCCTTGCTTCATAAGAAACTGTCTTGTTCACAATACTTGCAATAGGGATCATATTCTTCGTCCAAAGGTGTCCAGTACTCTTAGCCAAAAAGGGCCACATTGTTTAAGCCCTTCTGTATAAAATCATCTTCCCAAAGACGTAAAATTATATAATTAAATTGAATCTCTTCAAATTCGGTGCTTCACCATTGCTTCTGCAATGTAAAATAATTCATTGATTTAAAAAAAAGTTGAAAAGAGTTTCGATTTCTCATCACAGCGTTTTAAAATGATTCTTTGTGAATTAAATAAGTCAATTCTTTTTATACTTTATCTCGCCAGTGCCTTAGTACTTTATTGCATCCACATGGTCATATGCAGTTTGCAACTTTTTTTTACAAAGTTTATTCCTTAATTTACTTTCAATTAGCTTTAACCAACGCATTAAATTACAAAATTAATTTGTGCATGCTTTTATTTTTTCTTATTATCCACAATTCCTTTTTCTTGTCTGTATTTAACCTTGTCACGATTGCATACATTATCTGTTGCCTCATCATGGCCGGAACTTTTCTTCAGCTCGGGTTGAGGTGGATTTTATATGTAGGGTCTCGAAGCTCCTGCCTGGTGGCGACAATCTCATTAATACTATCCTTATTATTAATATTAAATTTTGAGTTATTTTAATAGTTAGATTTGTTAGCATTAATTTCCTAATAATTTTAAGATTTTATAATAGTACGTGTTTGTTAAATATATTTTGTAGTCTATTAAAATAAATTTATTGATGTTTTGTTTGTTTTATATCAAGTAGCTACTTATGTTTATTCTTATGTCAAGGGGATTCATGACATGATTTTGTCTCGAGACGGAAAAATGATAAAACCACCTTATGTCCTTTGATTGGAATTGATGAGATGGTCCCTTTCTTGCGTCCGGAGAGTTAATTAGTTTATTTCTTCCATGATCATAAGCAATTTGTAACTGATATTTAGCAATAAATTAATTTTATTTAATTATTTATTTCATATACATATTGTTGAGGTATAGGATAAATGTTTCTCAAATTTTAACACATGTTCTGTCGTGAGGCACAAAACTAAAAAATTAGGGAAGTTTTACGCTTTGGACAATATTATCCACCTTTTCCTTTATTAAAAAAAGTTTTTTTCGTATTTTTAAAATCCGTCACACTTTCTATATCTGATCTGGGTCTGTGTTCGGAAACTTGAGTTTACACGGAAATAAATGACATCCAGTAAACGCTCCTCAACCATGAACCGAATTTTGTAAACGATATATTTCCAAGTATTTATGGACCTTTTACAGATGTTATTCCCATTAACACAATTTACACAACGTGTTGACACCTATTCGTGCCATGATCTGGACAGTAACTATATTATTAATAAGTTAGCAACATTACCGAATTAAAAAAACACACGCTTACGTGATGATGCACCTCATCATAGAGACAACCCGGCTTCGAATTGTCGATACCCCGAGACAACCATCGTTACTAGCTTACACCGATGACGTTGTGATGCACATAGCCAACCTGCATGAACTCAAGGAGAGTATAAACGCCAGGTCAGCTTCACCGAGAAATGCTGCCAAGGTTTTTTACACATTCTTAGCGTGTTACAAAACCTAACCATTCAATTGTTAAAACAAACTGCTGATAAGTCAAGAATCATTTATTTCTAATATTTATTTTAAAAGAAACTTATTTCAAAATAACATCTTTATTTTAAAAGAAACTTATTTAAAATTTATTTCAAAATAACATCTTACAATTTTTTGATTTGACAAAGAAACAGAATAACTTAAGAGGGAACCTTTTAATCTAGGACTTAACAAAAATTAATAATTCTTTTAAACGGAAAGGTAGTATCTACCAAAGATACCCTTATACTGCTCTCCTGCTGGGCGTCATTCCAAGAGAACCCAGTTTGGGAAGAAGCTAGCGAGGGCTTCGGGTACAATTCCTTTTATGTGCATTTTGTAGGCGACTGTTCTCCCACCCGAAAGGAGAGCTCCAGTGGATCCAAACGTTCCATAACAAATGATGGTGTGGTTGCATTGGGACAGCAGAGCCAAATCGACAATCGTTCGTCGGAACCAGCAGGGAATACTTCCACAGCTTTTACCTGCGTATACAAAAAAAAATAACATCATCGTAAGTGACTTGGTGCACTAAAGTTTCGATTTCACATGTAACATTCAATCTTTTAATGGAAATTTTACTTTCACATACCTTCAAGTGGAGAAAAAGCTATGATAACTATTTTTACCTGAGTCAAAAAGCTTCCTTCTAACCAGTAAGATGCGACATTGAATTTGTATACTTCACAGTTACATCAATAAATCTATGGTGACAGCTAATATCATTGTTATCGAACGTTATCACTTACTTGCAAAATTAGGTACATTAAAGCATTGTTTGGGAATTACGAATGAAGTTGTAGAGATAAACTACGAGAAGGTTCATCGACTATGTACGTTCATTATGCACTGGAGTACTGGATATCTTAATGTGGATGAATTGGAACACGTAAAAATTACAGAAGTTTTAAATACCTGGGCATTGAAATACGCTTTCGTGAGGTATGAAATAAGCTCTTGATGTGCCAAATTATCCTTTTCAATGATATGATGCTTTTTTCCTGCTGTAACAAGTGAACAAGCCACGCAAGTGTTCTCATGACACACACTTATCGTTGTGTTGGGTGAGAAAGGAGAAACGTAGATGACCCCGCGTATATGCGGCGCCTCTACAAACGAAACCCACGACGCGCCACGTGCGTTATCATTGGTGATGGCGGCGTGCGCTGTAGTGTGCCGCGGGAGCATGTGGAGTAACCCTTTCGAGCAACGTGCAACACACCTCCGTCTTCGGACTGGGAAGGGGTGTATTCTGCCGTAACATACTCTGCCCATACATCAACTCCGGATCCTACACAGTGGAAGAGATTGACTTCGAACGACCAATGGAGGTTGACGACGAACTCGGTGACCGGAGAAGACCGTCTTTCATATACCCATATATCCATCGGGCACGCCAGATGGCACCGGCACAGGATCTCTGTGGCGTTTCCAGACCTGGCGAACGCCTACGGCTCAGTACCTCATGACACCTTCCTCGCGACGGGAGAAGCAGCAAGCTTTCCTAGAGATCGTAGGGGACTTAAACGCTGGCACCAGTCCACTAAACTTTTTTTTCAATTAAAAAAACCTTTTCTTCTTATAAATGTGAAGTTATAATCAATTGAAGTTCAATCACTCACAGAATCACTATAGTTATAACTCTCAATTACTGTGTTGAAATAGTAATTATTTGTGATAGAAATTTATAATGTATAGATTGTATTGTATTACATTGCAATGAACTAAATCGAAAAAGGATGAAAACTCTTTAATGATAATTTTGGAGGCAGGGTTACTAAATAAATAAATAACCTTTAGCAAAAATGGAGCGCCCATAGAGGCTCTAGATTTCGCTCAATTTGCATTCTACCTGGACAAAACTGTGGGGTACCAGATTGAAGTATCGTGAGACGATTTTCGCACAAAAACTGACGTACCGAATATTGGACGCTCCTGTGGCAGATGCTCTCCGCGCTCCGGTCTTTCCTCCATTTACTTGTACAGAAGCGAGATTTTAATAAATTGCAAATGAGATTTAACGCTTCATCGTCCCCTTTAACTCCTTCTTTCCCTTCCTGAGAGAGTCAATTACCATTTTGTACACGGATAGCGCGAGGTGAGAGTTGTGGGCTTCCATAAATGTCCAACGAGACGGACGTAGGGTATTAAATCCTTACAAGCCCTGACCCCCTAAGTTCGAAGCTCAGCACTGAAAGCTCTTTCAGTGGAGGTCCACCACTGAAGCCATCCCGCAAATGCTGGGAATGTACCTGTCAGGTGCCACCACATCAAGGTCTCCACTCATGAAGAGCTGGTGGGCACGCACTCGAGTTGCGTCGAGATGTCTCGGTGCCACCTGACGATTCCCCGAAGAGGAGAAGGAGGAATATTCCCCATCGCTACTCCTTCCGGAGCCCAAGTCGCACAAAGAAGAAGATTTGCACTCTGAGGCCGCCTCAAACCCCACCTGCAGCATCTCCCGGCACTGCTTCCATGGATCCCGATGCTGACGAATGGCGTGCAGCCACTGACGCAGAGCCACTGGCATCTGCTAGGATGACGCAGCTAGTCTCCTACAACGCCGCTGCAACTGTCGCACTTGCCACTGTCGCTACAGTGCGGCGGATGGATGCTGTGCAGAGACTGCTACCGCACACGTCGCAGCAACCGTCCTGTCCAAGACAGCCGCCGCGCCGAGCCGACCCCCTCCGCCTCACTTGTCGGTTCTCACGCCTTTCTATGTATGTTATCTCCCAAACGGATAGAGATTAAGACATCTCAGAAAGTATTTGAAAGCTAAGAAAACTCACATATAGAGAACATATATAAATTGAGTGATTCCCCCTGTATGACCTTGAAAATCAAGAGTGAATATGTAACTTTTCGAAAAAATTCAAATGATTCGATATTACTTCGATATTAGTTACATAAAACAACTGAATTACATATTATTTTTTAGTGCTTGACTCGTTCAATCTGTAATTGAAGTAAATGAAATTTATTTTTCAAACATATCTTTAAAAATCGAAGGAAAATTAGCGAATATTAAAAATTTAACGGTTTTGGAACCTAATCCTTGTATACTCGCATGTAAAATATTGAAAGTAAAGAGTATTTGAGATGTAAAATTTTTACTTGCCGAAAAATCCTAAATAATTTAATTTCACTTGGAGATTAATTGCACAACAAACCGTGCATATTATTTTTCAGTTTTTACTCTGATAAATTGATATTTGAGTAAATATTCATTCAATACTTACAAATACCCTTAAAAACCGAGGGAATATTGGATAATATTGAAAAATTAAGGTTTTTGTGATCTAATTTTTGTAATCCTCGTTTATCGCATGTAAATAATTGAAGACATGCTATTTTAGGGATTGTAATCTGAAGAGTACCTAAAATGCAAAATACTTCACACTCGATGAATGACCTTAAAATAAAAATCAAACTTCGTCTTTGTGTGTGCTTTTACTTATAATGCAAATATTATGATAAATTACATGACCTGTAAGTATGTACCTTTTCAAATTTTATCTAATATTTCACCCACTTTTTTGCCAGTTTATGAGAAAATTGCTACTGATTGTATGTTATTCAGACGCTTGATTTGAGGGAAATAATAGTTTTTCGCACACAAGTACCTTCTCCTTGAAGAAAAATCGAATTTCTAGAAAATTCTTCAAAACCTGTCGAGATTACTTCAAGGACAAATATCAACTCGTAACAAATTATTTCAAATTGCTCTATTTTAACCACACGTCTAATATATAATATTATTATTTTTTCTTCCATGGTTACTACTAATGGGGAATAGTGAATCACTTTGTATTGCGACTCAGTAGATCGCGATAAGTGATTGTGACCCATAAGTTATAGCGTCGAAAGCTCTATAACTTTTTTTAGGTAAAATGCTGCGAAACAGGAAGACTAATATTGCTCTCTACACACAAACTGAAATCCGTGCTGCTGTAAAAATGATATCCGATGGGCAAAAAGGGAGAGCTGTTTCAAGATCGACGAATATTTCACAACTCTATACAGGTATCATAAAAAGATAAAATTGTCATCGTTAGTATTAACACCAATTATTCTGGGCGAGAACATTTCACGTATACTCAAGAGAAGGACTTGGTTTATTACTGAATGAAATTCTCCAAAATGTTGTACGGACTCACCACACTAGATACACGCAGACTACCCTTCAAAGAGGCAATTATGAACAATATCAAAGTGCCACAAAAATGGCATGAAACTAAGTTGGCAATAGTAGAATGTTTTTACAGCTTTAGAAAAAGACACCATAATATTAGAAAGAGAAATCGTGAAGGATGCATTTTGAGTCGGGCCCCGTCATTCAAACATCACAAAGTCACGGTATTTATTGACTATTTAGAAAATGTTATGTCTAGACACTTAGTGTTCGGTAATAGAACATGGATAAAACGAATACTATGTCCGTTCACGTTTGCCAAGGAATTGGCAGTTAAAGGACAAAGGCAAGTATCGAAAGTAACCAGCGCAGAGACATTGTAAACGCTTTAAGGAACATTTTGCCTCCATTAATGATATATCCCAGAGTTCACTTCAAACATCATGTGATTAACGACGCTCCAGCTGGAATTCTGGGACTTCCCACACAAAATGGATGGATTAACGGGAAATAGCTTGCACAGTCTATGCAGCATTTTATAACCCAAACAAATAGCAAGAAATATAATCCTAGTCACCTTAATTTAGATAATCATGAGTCACGCATGTGCATGCAGACACGGACTTTGGCCAAAACAACGGTGTGACAGTTCTCGCGGTTCAACCACATTCGACAGCTTATATGATACCAATGACGTCAAGTAATATGCAGTGCATTACGGGTGACCGAAATTTTCCCTTTTAATACAGATATTTTACAGACGAAAACTTCGCCCCCAGAGAAGTTACAGATAAACAACTGAAAACAAATTCGATGATGGCAATCATAGTGCAGATAACGAGAACAAAAATCATCGAAGAAGATCCGTTACCATCAGTTTAATTCCCTTCTTGCGAAGCATCTGTATCTCATACTCCGTTTAAATAGAAGATATCTGAAAGTGCACCGATTATATCCAGAATCAATTTCGTACCAGCAAAGAACTTTGATAGTCCGTTTGAGTTCCGTGAATTGCCAAAAGCCGGACCTAGAAAAAGATCGGAACGTGAGGGTAAAAGAATGATTACAACTGTTACACCGAATAAAAATGAAATCAAGTGAAGAACGGGAGAAAAAACAAAGGCAAAAATAGAAAGAAGTCTGAAAAGACCAGAAGAGAAATTTTGGAAAGTGACAGTTGTAGTGATGAGGAGGAGCATATATTTAGAAGAAGAACCGAATTTTGATGGAGAAGATGTTTTCGTCGTGGACCCCAATCTTTTCCGACCTCTAAGAACTGTGTCAAAGGATGAAAACTTTATATTAGTAAGATGTAATGTGAATAGAAATAAAATTTAGTACATTGCGAAGGTTATTGGAGATAAGAATGAAGGTTTTGTAATCTGTTTTCAGAGAAAGTCTGAGAAAAAAATCTGAATACATTTCACGCGCCCACTGTTCCGGACATTGCAACAGTTTCATTGCATGATATCAAAATGATTTTGCTTCAACCATGATTTCCTGGGGGTACAAAAAGAAAACAAGGACTTAAACATTTCGATATTGATTTTACGACATTTTAGGTTAAGTAGGATTGTATTGATATCATGACAGAATGCCCGTTTGTTTTTCATACGATCTAATATTTGGGCCATAGGTTTCCATTAATTGATAAAATTATTTTAATATTTTGTAAGAGTTTTATGTCAAATATTTTAATTTAAGTTTTGTAATGTAAGGACAGTAGATGTGTTCCTATTTATTATTAAAGACCGTAAATGTTGTATCTACGAAGTTTATGAATTTGATACTTTTTGTGATTTTGAGACTGTAACTTCCTACAAAACTGTTTTGAAGTACAAATAATAAGGACATTTACATAACAAATAGTTTTTAAAATAAAAACGTTTTATTATAATATAAATAATCATTCATTTAACCTCACACGATTCACTGTACCCAGATCTCTGATTCATTGTTACTCAAACATAGGTTACAATAAATCAAGTTTCATTATTTTTTTGTACTTTCCAAAGGTCGTGTCTCCATATTATTTTTCAAAATGAGATCTGTGTTTTAGGATTTTACCAAAAGACTCCAAAAGTAGTAAGTTACAACGCTCATTATCTCCTCTCTAGTGGAGCAGGTGATGTGGTATGTACCGAATGATAAATTCGAAAAGAAATTAAGAAGGTAGGGCGTAGTTTTATCGTGAAAAATACGAAAATCTAAGATCCTTCACGTCTTTTGAAGGAACGTATAAAGATCAATTTTTGCAATAAGGCCTCAAAAAGCGAAATATGCGATTTTTCTTGCTTTTTTGATCTAGTGACTCGAGTATCGATCCTCACGACAACCCGGTAGTTCTGCTGGTAAATTGAGGTACTACTGATATCGTCAGGTACACATCATTACCACCATCATCATCCTTTATATTCATACGAAAATGTCTGAGAAAATTTTCGTTTCTTTTCTGTGTATCCATAGGGAAGATTCACACGAATGAAATATTACTTAATAGTATTTAAAGATGTGTTGATGATTTCCTATCGCTTCATCTTTCACCTTTTTCTTTCTAAGAAAACAGCATTTAAAAGTTACATCAAGAAAAGGAGGTACTGCTAATGAAACCAAGTAAAATTTACTCTCAACTAGTGGATGGCAAGAGTAGTGTTTGTCACATTATTTAGGCAAATACAATCTTGCTAAATAAAATTGAACGTTGTTTTTATCACACAGCATATTAGTTACATTCAACTTTCCGTACGATGTAATAGCGCGATTTGACCTTGTAACAACTATTTTAAGTAGGAATGCAACATGTTCGTTCTCAATGTATTAAATAAACCGTAAATCACCTTTTCCTCCGTGACGTACTTCTGTAGTGCTGGAAGAAGCATTTCATTCACCCATGGCATATCATCACTTATGATAGCAACTGCGATGAGTGGCGTAGCGGGCAACTCCTGAGAAGGTGGAGAAGCTACTACGATTGGAGGAAAGCTGAAATGATTTCATGTTACATTTTATCCCATTATTAATCTAGATAACAGAGGAAATTATTTTTTGTATTTTCATTCTTTCATGTCAAGATTTTTAATGCCTCTAGAAACATTCACTGGAATCATAATATGAAACATAGACATGCAAAATATGGATTTAACACGAAATAAAATTTACTAAAATATACTCTTGTTTATGTTATTTATATCTTCTGTAATAAAACGGTTGTTTTAATGTAATTATTTTTTGACAAGTAATTTGTCTGGCACTCGATGGGTGCCATTTGTAACAATGTGATTATTATGAGTAATAAAAGGTAAACGTTTGACTGGCCGCGGGTTAGGCGACAACAAGACGATTAATTTAACAACATTTAATATTCACCTATTGTGACTAAGAAGTTCTCATGAGAAACGAGAAACTTATCATATAATGTTAAGTTTCCACACTATGATGAAGTCTAGTATTTAACTAATTATCCATCCGAACGCAATAATAGCACTACTCAACATACCTAAAAGTTTATTCAAGAATCTTAACACGAGAAGAAGTCTAAGACTCTCACTATTTATTTATTACATTAACTTTTTTCGTTTCGGGTCTGCGTCTCCCGGCATTCCACGACAATTTCTTTGTTAGTATGCTCCTTTCTTCTCATAGTCCCCTCGTCTAGTCTTTTTCGCTATTTCTTTTCGTCATTTCCAACTTGGATATTATTCTACTTCCTAGCTCTTCATTACAATCAACATTTATTGAGGCATATATATTATTATTATCTTCGATTGTTCCCTTTTAAGAGAGCGTTTGATCTTGAGTAGTCATTATGTTTTCATCTTCCTTCGTTCTTCTCAAATTCTCTTCATAAGTTCGCTGTGTTTTCTCTTCCGCTCTTCTGACCATGTATTTCCTGTTCTCTTTTGTGTGGTCTTGTTTCAGTGTATATTTTTATGATGTTTCTGAACTGCTCTCGATTGTTTATGTTATCATCTGTAATTCCCACTTCTTTAATGTCTTCTTCTGTTTCGCTGATCCATTTTGTCTTGTTTTTACTAACGTTCGTTATTTCGAAGATTTACCTTGTGAGCCTACTCTTTTCCATCCTGCGGTATAGTGACAAATTTAGGGAAGGAAATAACAGAAAGGAGGCATCAGGTCTCATCTGTCGTATGTATTGTGCCCTTTTCGTTCCGTAAAGCGGTTATGCTCAAAATACATGATTTCTTGTCTCTTCCTACATTTCACAAGTCACATGTCTGGTCGTTGGACAGTCCGAAACGTTGCAAATAGCTTATCAAGTCTCCGTACCCAGTCAAAAACTGTTTCTGGTGGTCATGGTCGAAACCCTCGACTGTTCTTCTGAGCGAAGCGCGCATCTGTCATCAAGATATAAAATTATTCTCCTTTCCCAGATACCTCCAAGCGTATTTTCCAGACTATGAATAATGATTCATTTATCTTCCTTTTGCACCCATCATCATTTGATGTCGATGTTTTTTTTGCATCCAGATTTATTTTTTCCTCTCTACGCATGGCCGCTCGGAGAACCCATTTCTGTATACACATATCTATTGGCTAGGCTCCCACCAGCACATTCAGCAAATCATTTGAGATTTTCTTACAAGTTCCACTTAATCTCATCAATCTTTCTTTGTACCCTCTCTAGCATTTGCCGTTATACACATTCTTCAGTTCAAATATACGTTCAACCATATATTAGTATCGGAACTACTACACCTTAATACTAAGAAAGCAGCTATTTTCTTTCAATATTCAATTTTTTTATTCCTACTCTCATGAGGGAGTAGTACATCTTCTTCATTTTCAGTTATAAGTAATTTATATAGTCCCCAAAGTTATAGTCACGATCTACTTTTACCCTCCCCCCATATAAGTGTTGACTTCTCATATTCATTTTCATCCCTTCATATCCTCCTGTCTCCCTGACTCCACCCAGTTCCTTGTTTTCATCACTAACATAGTTTTCCCGATCCTTGTGTATTCCCTTCTCATACTCCACTACACTCATGTGCATCGTTCTCACTCATGCCGTTTGAACGTCGTACATACTCCTTTCTATATTGTTTTAGTTTGTCAACTACATTCTCTACCCTCTCCTAAGTTTTTTCTATAGTCCGGTTATTGATTATTCTAAAATTTTCTCCTCCTCCGACTGCTTTCCTAAAACCCTAGCACCGCTCAAACGTCCATTTCCTCTTGCCTTCCTCTTGTCTTCCCTCCAACTGTTCATTCTCCTTTTTTGTTTGGACAATCACTCGCCATAAATCCTTAACTCTGTCACGTACCTGTTTTATCTTCCTTGTTCCCTTCAGATATCACTTGCAGCATATATTAAGTGTGCCTGTACCCCATATGATCTCTCTTCTTTGGCTTATTCACCCTTTTTGTACTTTTGGTGCTTGTTGCACTCCTCTTCTCATCATCTTTGGTCGAGCTTTAATCGCTGTACGCCGAAATTTCTTCCATGTACTCCTACCACTTTTCTCTTTAAACAAGATTTGACTCGTAATTAAATATATGAATCATTTTTTCTGACTCAATATCGAGAGCTCATATGAATAGACGCGTCCACCACGGTCCCTTAGTAAACAATAAAATTGGTAATATTCTAAGAGTCTCACTAGAAGATCTCTATTCTCTCCTCACACATCCCTATAAATGTGTTACTTCCCCACTACTTCGTGCCTACTCTCTGTAAGACCCACCTTCACTTTGACGCTAGTTCATGACCATCCAATTCCCGTGAATGAAAACCTCTCAGTCTTGTTCACCTCAATGTCATCGATTTAATGAGCTGATATCCTTATATATTTTTCTAACCAATAAGAGACGTTATGAACAGCTCTGGTTACTGTCTGCCTCCAAAGCCTAAACCCTGTTATTTGCAGAACAACTCATCCCTTCATGGATTATCCCTCTTTTCACCAAAGCCGTCCTTTCGTCCTAATTTTGCTTGTAGTGTTCCTCAAAAGAGCACACACTGCAAGCTGGGACATGATAAACTCTCTTTTGAAGTTGATAAGGGTAATATCTCACCTACGACATGACCTACTGAGGGTCGCCCCCACCCCAAGGTCTGCCGTCCTCCCAAAACACCTTGTTTTGTCCAAGGATTATATATCTGCCTGATTTTTCACCACTTTCTTTCCATCGAAAAAAAATTGCCGTTGTATCAAGTTCTCCCTCGATTTCTCTCTTCATCCGACGGTACCTCCAAAAAATAAGATATTGTTAATTTTTTTCGATTCATGAAGATTTTACCATTTCAAGCGACTTCTTTACTTCCCCAGGAGGAGAAACCCAAGTCCTAACGGTCAAACTTTGATGTTTGTTTCACAGACGACCCCTGCCTATAGTTCACGACATCCCCTGCCTATAGACATTCACGAGTTCATAAAATATAGCAAGGTTATAACTTGGTAAACCTTTATTTAATTTTATTTAATTTTGTCAAAATTTAAATATGATAACAATATATAGAAAACAAACTGTTAGAAAATAAGTGTAAAATTAATCTTATAAATAATTTTGAACTTTTTTAAAATTTTAATCATGACGCATGTTAAACGGGTCTCACCTTTCTTTCTTCGGTATGAACGGAGGGGAGTGTGGATCCTTCGTCCTTAATGTCCAAACCATCCAGCGAAGGGCGCGGACGAAGTAAGTGACGTTTAAGAGTCGCATATTGTACCGTAATTTGAGGTGCTTCTTGAAGTCACTGCGGCGCACATGTAAGCCCACCAGAACAACCTTAAGAGGATTAACAGACTCATCAGAACGTTAGCATACAAATCGATTCGACAGCTCACAACGATTCGACTTGGATTTAAGCTATCGTCAGGTGATCAAATAATAACGAATTATAACAATAAACATAACAACAGGACAAAAGAACCAGATATAAACATAAATATGAAAACAAAATTGGTTTACAAAATAGCAGAAACACACAAACATTTTTGTTGTAATATCATTATATATATATATATATATATATATATATATATATATATATATATATATATATATATATATATAT
>NNCF01136621.1:69902-83830 GCA_002313205.1 Laupala kohalensis
CTCTCACTAGTAAAAAACAGTCCGAGGGAGACGGTTCTTATTGTCTTCATCATTCCATTCAGGGCGTCCCAGATAGGCGGAATTGTTCAGAGTCGAAGTAAAAAATCTCCGAAGCAGATCAAGAATACGTTGGAAAGATTTTTTCTAGTACGTAGTATTTTTCTAGTTCGTAGTAAGTGAAGCACCAAATGTCCGGTTATAGAACACGAAAGTTAACTCGCGACGTGAAGTAGAAACGAAAGTACGCTGTTGAATCCGAGACTTTGACGCAGGCTAGAAGCCGCGAACCGTACGGTATACCGACGTGCCAGCGACCAGCACCGACAAGCTGCGTGGTGATGGTCACGCACGACTAAAGAGGGGCGGACAATACGGAGGGGTAAGTTACGATCGGCGACGAAGTCGCCGATTTTGAAGGAAGCTGTAAGGTGAACGAGCTAATTCTACACATGATTTCGACGAAGATCAATGGGTTGTGAGTATCTGTCTCTGTGAGACGAAAACTTAATTGATGTGGCTTCAAATGATAGGGACTTGCAAAGTTTGTAATTCGATGAGGTACAAGTATCTGTACTAAGAGAACGTCCCATCGAAATAGAGATTTTCATAAATGTAAATTTTTTATAGAAGAGANTATAGAAGAGGGAAGAACCTCAAGAATCATTTTAGATGAACTGTTGTTTCTTCTGCGTTTAAATTAATTAAAGAGTTCATAACGTGCAATGCTATGTCAGTAAATTTAAAGAATATTAATGATTCTGTGAATTGTGAAATCTAAATGCACGAAAATATTTAATGAGCATAACATTTGTAACATTAGAATCGCAGAGTAATGTTTCCTGTATTGTGTTGTGTGGAAAAAATATTTATGCATGTCTATTATATATATGATTTGATTAATTACAAATTAATAATCGACTTTATTAAACAATTTTCGATTATAATGTTTTTAAGCGGAAAGTTTCCGCGGCCGTTACGAGTAAGTCGTCAGGAGGGAACGAGAGAAAGTTTTTCATAGTTGGAAAGGGATTTTTCATAGTTGCGAGCCTCCTCATTCAAAGAAATAAATTCAAATAGAAGCGGTTCGCAACGTATTTGTTTTGGAAAATAACGCGTAGTTCATGGGGAGAGAATACCAACGCAACGGAAATTTACCAAGTGTTTTATAAAAGGAAAGGAGGTCACATCGAACTTAGCAAATTTTTTTTTAATTATTGTATTCGAGATCTTATGGACATTAAGAGAGTTATTTTCGATTTAGTTGATTTGAGATTCACAGACATTCATTATGAGACGTTCGTTTGGAGAGCGAGTCGGGTTCCGGACATTTTGGAACTTCGTGTTGTTGTTTTTTATAATGGCTCTTTTCGGATAAGTTGTTTCCGAGTTAACGTTGACCTCTTCTGTCAATATTCAGTCAGTTCGAGTTGCCATGAGGTGGTAGCGGGTCGCTCATCCAACTCTTAGGAGTTATTGGAACTTTTCTCCGGTCGGAAAGTCTCGAAACCGCTCGGTACCGCGATGCGCAACAGAGTTCCTGGAAATTGCAAACGCCGCAATTCGGGGAATGTACCTACATTCGTGGAGGGAATGCTGACGTCATGCGCTAGGATGACAACCCGGGATGTGGATGACCAGCTGTGATGTCGTCTGGTGTTCTGCATCTTTTCCTTCAACAACTAATAGTGATCTATCATCTTGTCAAGGTATTCCGTAGGTCGGCTGCGTCCGTCTACAACGGTTAAGCGAGAAGAGATAGTGCGTCAAAGATAATAATGGAAGTCCATGCTCAGAACTCTTGATCTTAGTGATAATTGTTAAATTGGGCATTAACTAAAAATGAGCAATTCTAATTATACTTCTACTTTGGAAATTTATTATTTTATTCCATTTTAGAAATAGTGTTAAATTAAGTAAAGGGTTTGTTTTGTCAACGAAGGTATAATTTGACAAAAAGGGAAAGAATATGTGATTTTTGGGAATTGTATTTAATGTAATCAAATTTAATGTCATCTTGTGTAATTAAAATTAGTAAGTCAATTTGTTTCCATTCATTTTCCTCCTTAAGGAACCATAGTATGTGTTATCCCTTATGTAAATAATCTAGAACCCATGCATGAAATTATTAGAATGAGCTAGCCTAAGAAATTAAGATTTTCGAAGTAATTCTGAGTGATTCTTATGCTGTACCGTATCTAGCTTTTACGAAATAAATAGATTAATGAGTAAGATAGATCTCAGCAGTATTCCCGATCAAATTTATTGAATCAAATATTATTGAAAGAAATACTACAAATGTGTTAGTATCCACAAATAAGGGAAATATGTTTTTAGTCTTCTTCTTTCTTCCTGTTGTTCTTTTCAAGAAGCATTGAGGAAGGTCCCCCGCTGAATTCCATTCGTTAACATGTTCCTCTTTGACGTTCCTCTTGATCACCTCTTCTACAGTTTTTTATTCTTCTTCAGAGTAACTTCTTCTTCTATTTCTTTCTCTTTTTTATTTGTTTATCAATCGGGATCCCACTAGCAAGTTCCCAGAGATTTACATTTCTTATTGTATGCGGCCAATGAATGTTCAAAATCTCTCTAAAATACTTGACATATATTTGGAGATTAATTTTCGTTTCGTTCTTTAATGTCTAGATTTTTTAAAGATTAAAAAAAAGTATTTTACCCGATTTTTTAAAAGGTTTCGTGTTGTTCCTTTTCAATCTATTTATTCGTATTAAATTCATCAGAAAATGCACAACATTTACTTTTCTATTTCTAGTTGTAACATCCTTCAAGTACTCCTTTGTGTTTGTTTCTTTTACTTTCGAGATGGGAAAAATAATTCACATAATCAGTGTTTTGGCCTTGAACTATCAATGGATTGAGAAACTTTTTTCTGAGCACCTAATTGTTTTTATTTTATATTATTTCATTGTTTGATAACGAAATAGCCGACATAAAATCCGGTGAACCTAAAAGATGCCTGATACAGTAATGTTACAATTTC
The DNA here is from genome assembly GCA_002313205.1 of Laupala kohalensis. Taxonomy (NCBI): domain Eukaryota; kingdom Metazoa; phylum Arthropoda; class Insecta; order Orthoptera; family Trigonidiidae; genus Laupala; species Laupala kohalensis. The sequence continues at coordinate 72,901 of NNCF01136621.1, forward strand.
TTCGAATAAACATCATTTACATGAGTGTTTTATGTACATTACAACCAAATAACAAATTTTTACCAAAAAAATTACTTAACGATACGGAATTGTTACCTTAGAAATACGTATAAAAACGTCATACAAACATTAAAGCACTTAAATGAGCAGTAAAAATACAAATTCAATATAATACAACAGGCAAATAATCCTTCAAATCAAACTTCCAAATGTCCCATCAAAAAATTACAAAACTTTAACGGTTTATGCAACAAATTCTGTGAATGCAATTGTCATATTTGTACAAACCAAGTTTCAATTGATTGGTGCATCGAAGATTAAACGATATTGAATCCTAGCTTCCGTGTGTTCAGAGAAAATTATTGTATGAACTCTTTATTGACATTAATCTGCTGTTCAAATTTTTTGAGTGTTTCACAAGGAGATACACTGCTTCTTCCGAAAATGTCCTTTTCAGTCTTCCCATCTGTAGAGTCACAAGTTCTTATTCTTCTTACTCTATTTCCGAAAGTGTTTATTGGAGCGGCAAACTGAATTAAACCTGCTTTGATGCGCAATTATCCCTTCACAATAATGTATATAGCCCCTTTTACGATTTTGGGGAACAACTTCCTTCAGTTTTGCCATTTATTATCGATGAAGTAATTTGGCATCATTTGTGGCGTACCTTTGATTGCTTTTCAAATGTTTTACAAAAATATTAAAAAACACAAAATCTTATGCAACTCGAATTTAATAAAAATTAACCAGTGACTATATTTTTTAATGACTTTTTAAATTTGATTGATAATGATTTGGAATGGATCAGCTCAGTTGTGGGACCGGCAGTTTGTTGTACAGCTCTGAAGAGAGCGATAGAAATTTTCCATCTGCTTGGAGTGAGCGCAATTAACGCATGACTGTATCTGGACAGAACCGTAATTTGTCGGATGTATTTGAAAGCATTAGGATTTCATAAAGGGATTGATTGAAATCACAGTTGAGTGGATATGGTTTCTTGCTTCCTAAAAATTTAATTCGTTCCTTTATTTAGTTGGATTGTAGAGCTTTTTATTTATATTTTGGAGCGAGGTGCACATTCAAGTAACGACATAGCAACCGCGATCTTGAAATAAAAGTAATAGAAAGAATAAAAAATATGTGTTATTAGTGGGGCGCCACAGTGACTCTAGGCAATTTCTCGTGTCATCATCAGAGATCTTCTGTGCCCTAAATGGAGGTGCATGGAATACATTGCCGCTTTGGAACAATAACAAGAATATTTTCGGTCCTGTCTTTGACACTTATTTCAAGTTATGTAAACCGTGAACACCACCCTCGTCCAATAGTGATAATGCAACCTACTAATAGAAATATACACTATCGTGTCTCCCAATCTTAACCTGTTATAATTTGGATAAATTGTAAAAAATAATACTCGTGACAGTTACCAACTGGAATATTGACGTGGAGGGGTAGAGGTGATACGTCGCCATGCATCAAGTGTACCTGAGCATCCTCGTTCTTATTCTTCATTCTCGTTTCTTTCACCAGATCTCGAAGTTTCCTTCTTGCAGAGTCACTAAAATACTTCTTGAATCGCACATTGGCTCGCAAGTCCTCTGCTACAGATGATATTGCCGGTGCGAATTCTGAGTACACTCTTTGCACATGAAACAGATATTGCAGTTTACATTACATTAGCCACGACTTTTTCCTATGTGCGCACGAATATAAAAATTACTTGGCGATCACTACAGTAAAATATCAATAATAATACAAAAATAAATAAATATTAAAAATGTTTATATCCGTTGTTATTTACATTATAGAATTAATGTTTACACTACAATCATTTAAAAATATTTGTCGTATATTTTAAATTAATATAAATATTGTTCTTAACGTCTGCAATAATAGTTTAAATATATTTAATGACTAAACCGAAGGGTAGAATAGTTTTCGCCGTGAATAGTTGTATCACTATGCAAAGAACCAATGGTCGTGTGATTCACTGGTTTTGATCTTGGTCCGTGTTTCAATGGAGTTTGGACCGAACGTATCCTCGTTCGTTCAGCTCTCCTCTGAAATGTTCAGTGTTCAGTAATACTGAATCAGTGTACTGCAATTCATACGGCCGTCTTCGGTCAAGAGTGGTGCATGTGACCCAGTTAGTGTTCGTCTGACTAACGATCCTGAAAATTAATGTGTGGGGTGCCTTCCAACTCTCGAACTCTTAACTCTGAAACCACGAATTCTCCATTTCAATTGCAATGTCACTTAGCAAATCTATTTCGTAATTCTATCTTTGATCTAAAAAAATTAAATAATATATTTATTAATACGAAAAAATGTGCCAGTGATAGTTGGCCCTGTAACCATTCTGTAAAGAGAACAACTCTAGCTAGTCAGAAATAGGGTTAATGGTCCACGTCATCACTATCAACGTAGGTGTGAAAGAAGAATAGCAACACCAAGACATTCTGCGTTTCATAATGGCAGGACGAACAAACCTCCAGCCAAATACAACACTCTCCATATCCTCCATGATACTGAACACAAACAAACATTTCGGTCAGCTGGGTGGACCATCGAAACCTAGTTTTATTTGTCCTTCACAGCTAACGGTGCAGGTATATTTCATCCATCCGCCATATTAAACACAACCGGCTATTTTAGCTGGCTGTCGTGAAAATGGGTTGACAAATATCTATCGGAAATTTAACTTATCCTCGTTTTTTAGCAAGTCAGGCCTCAATTTTTTAATATCTCAACAGGAATAAATGTGGGATTGAAACCACTTTCAAACATCTTCCTCCTTTAACGCATCCTTAAAACGATTATGTTATGTACTCTGGAAAAATTTCGTATCGTTTTTAAGTGTGTCGAGGGTACTTTTTAGAACTCTTTCTCCTCTTTCTCACTTTTAAATATCAATATCATGACTCTCCCCTCCGAATTGTAGTTTCCGCATTCCCAAAGTATTTGATCCCAGATATCTATACCTCGCCAGCATATACATTCGTCGTAATTTTTCTTTCCGATTAATGTCAAATATCTCCCGAAGTTGTTGTGCTTGGTTATAATTTCCATCATTTCTCGATTTGGGTGGAACCATATTTTATTTTGGTGTATGTCACGTCCTTTCATTATATTCATCCATCTTATTTGCCAGACTCCCAGTAGTTTCTTTACCACGTTTCCTTTTGGGTTTTCGTCGTCATTGCGAGTCGTCTCTTCGTCGATGTGTACCATTCCTGTCCATCTTAACCTTAATTTATAAGAATGAATGTCCATTGGTGTTACATCATTACTTCGACGCTCTGTGTTGTTACTGATTTGTAGCATCCTCTTAAGCGGAATGAACACATCCGTTGCGCTGTGTGAAGAATCCTTTCAACATGGAGATTTCACACTAAACGAATCCACATACTTGTTCCGCAACTCTTAATCAGTCTCAATCCTTCCATATATAATCTTATTAATTATTCCATCGATAGATTTTTCTTACTGAATTCCATTCTGATGAGGCTGTAATGTAGCTTTTGTGACTTGTAAGTTATGTACTTTTCGGGTTCCGTGAAGGTTAATATCTCGTCTAACGTCATTTCTAAGTATTTATATTATCATACTATTCATAAAGTTGCCACCGCGTCCGTTATTAACGTATTCCGTCCGTTTCTCTTAACGTTACCAAACAACATCCCGAATGTTTTCCCTTGAGAGTTTGAGACCTTGACGGTCCTTCGATGCCTTGATTAATAACTTATGCTACTTTCTGTTATATTTCTCTGTGCGAGGATCCAAACACCGTCACGCATATGCCATACGCGAACGCGATGGTCAGCACGCCTTGTGCACTCATTTGTTGCAGTGAATGGTTCTACGGCGACTTGAATTATAAGATCCTAATCCTTTCGTCTTTTCTTTTCTTTTTTTCTCCCTTCGTATTTCTAGAAGCATTTTTGCCAATTTCCCAAATATGACGACAAAAGACCAATTAATTTCCCCGGAACCTCCATTAGTTCTAATTCTCGCAACACGTCACTCCATCGTTTATTCTTTTACCGAAAGTTCCCCGAATGTCAATTGAGAGCAACAACCCATATTTTCCCTTCTACCTTTCAATAACCTCTTTTGTGCTATGCAGTGTATTTAGTGTCCCTTTGCCCTTAAAGAAAGCTGTACCCTATGTGATACTAGTTTGTCTCGTTTCCAGGTGTTCTGATATCTTTTCCTTTTAGCCATCTATCCTGGATCTTCCCGAACGTAGGTAGAAACCTAAGAGGTATATAAAGGCTCGCGTAGTCACGTCTGTCTGCTCCCTTCGGAAATATCTGGAGCACATTTTTCTGTACTTTTGGAAATATCCCATGTTCTAGATATACTTTGAATAATTTTAGTAAATATGTGGTACACCTTTTTTCACCTTCGCATGGAATATGCCATCAAAACGTGCAGCTTTACCGCGTCGTAGTCCGTTAGTTTGTAGACAAGGCAGCAAGAGCAGATTACTCTTGCTATCGACTTGGTGGAAGGAAATTAAGGAAATTGTGGGACATCAAGATTCGCGATGCACTTTATGCACAGAACAAGAAGACAAGGCTTCCATTCTGCTAAATTGCGTTAACACTGAAATAGGTAGAACAAGGTGGTTTCTTGAGGGGGGAATACGACAGTAAACCAAGAAATTACAGTCTACTTTTAAAATAATGCGAGAATAGAATTTCCGTTACCTCAATTCTTGGCACGTTTCTGAGTATGGTTAGAAAGGAGAACGAGGAAAAATTGATAAACGAGATTGACCAGAATGAACTCACTTTATTTAAACATGTATAAGTTATTATCATTATTATTATTATTAGTAGTAGTAGTAATATTAGTATTAGTAGTAGTAATATTAGTCCGTTTCCACTTATTCTTCTTAGCATGAGATTTACATAAATGGTAAGTTTATATATTCATTTATTTATGTAAAAGTAGCAACCTGAAGAAAAAGATGTACAAATACATGTAATTATATAAGGATAATGTATTAATCTGCAAGTGAGCAAAGCTAGATGGCACATAGAAAGAAGGACATGATAAAAGTGTACATAGTACAATACGTAAGTATACGTAATACAATAAGAGATTAGATAACAAATCATCGCCCAAATATCTATAAAATACACACACGGTATAAAAGTTTTAGAAAATTAACAAGGTTACAAGATTAACAAGGTTAGAAAATTAACAAGGTTAGAAAATTAACAAGGTTACAAGATTAACAAGGTTAGAAAATTAACAAGGTTAGAAAATTAACAAGGTTACAAGAAAAAGAAATTAGATTGAAGAAATTATTTATCTATATGAGACCCATATGTGTGTATATTCACATTCATTCATAAACATATTTTCGTTTACAAACAGTTACAGACACACACTCATACGTAAAAACATGGTCAATATACACACCTATGTAATTGTTCCACCTTTGCCCTACACGTAGATGTACTTCCTATAATATAACTGAAAGAAATTAATAACTATAAACAATAAAACAAAACACGATTACTGCACACTTCGCTTTACATCACTACACTTCACTACTACTATTCACTCCGAACTTTCTCTATACCCTTAGACTCCAATCCCATCACTACACAACACTGCACTTCACATCTGCTCCTATTTCGAAGAAGCATGAAGACGGTTGAGGAAGCATTATACTCTTTTTGGTAAGTTCGTAAGTGTTGTTGCAAGTAAGTTATTCCAGTCTACAATGATTATATTCACAAAGAAATATTTTCAATATCCATTTTCTGTTTCCTACATTTTATTTCATGCTTGTGGTCGCCGCGACTAATGTAACTCGGTTGGTGAAACCTAGACTTCACTGATTTCCACGCAGGTTCTCCCATGTAGACTTTAAAGAAAGCACAAAGACGCGCGAACTTTCTTCGATTGGAAAGTGTACCCCACTCTAAATTAATATTACGTGTGTTGTCCCTAAGAAATTTTGCGGTCTTTCTTTGTATCCGATCTAATTCATTGATCTGAACCTCCCCATACGGATACAAGCAAGCAGCATCTTACTCCAGTATAGGTCGAACTAATGAAGTGTATGCCAAACTTTTATATTTCGAGTTCTCATTGTCATTCATTGTCAAACCGACTAAAACACGCAGACTTGAGTGGCTATTTATTTGTTCAAATTTTTCAACAGACATTTTACCTCCTCCAGCAAAAGTGTAATTGATTGAGAACACTAAAGCACTGCTATGATTGTTCTGTCACCACAAGGTGGCTCCGAATGCTAGTGACACTTGTGAACTGATTTTTGAAAATGGTTTATACCACAATTCAGCTCGTAATATCTGTTTGGGAGCTGTAATGAACGAAACCTTAATTCATGCTCTCACATTGCTTAGGAAAATCTTAAAACATACGCTGAACAATTGTAAATTCGGCAACATAGCATTACGACATACATGGCAACGTGGCAGGGCAGTTTACGACAAAGTTCATCTGCCGACGAGACGACAAAGTTTTTATAAAATAATTTCTATTCATGTTCTCTTTAAGTTTCGATATTTTAGTTTCTTCATGTGTAAATGAAAGTGTTCAATGATATATTTTACGAGGAATTTAGAAAAGTTCTTTAAAATTTCAATAAACATTTGCAAAAAAAATTTATATTGAATTTAAAAGCAAATAATTTATATTTAAAGAAAACAATGATATTAAAATAAATTCACGAGTTCGTAATTATACTCCAAGTATTAAAACTTTATTTTAATAAAAATATTGAGTAGGAAACGGGTCTAATATATATCCAAACCATTTTTTCAATAAATATTTAATCATATAGCATCTAGATTTACAACATTATTCATTTGGAGAACAATGTTTACTAAAGAAAAAGGTATATGCTCTATTAATTTAAACTAACAGTTTTCGTAGCAATAAAATAGCAATCGCATCGTCCAATTTTACTAAGCTCCATAAACTCAAATTCCCCCTCTACAGAGTAACACGAGGCCGTCTGATCAGATAAGGTATTTCAAACCTTTCTTCTTATAGTCGTAGATGAAGGAAATAATTTCAACCAGGAATACCTAGAAAGAGAGAGAATTTGCGCAGGTGATTTAAAATTTTGCTCTACTTGAACGCAAAGGCTTCCTCATTTGAAGGTTAAGGGATACTTTTGAAAAATATTAAAAAACTGTTCCAACTATTTTATTTTTCTTAAATATACTGTATTCATAATGTAATTAGTATATGTTTAATCCGTATTATCGGTAAAGTTTGGTATAGATGCAGTGAAATAATTTCCACTCACATCGCGTACTTTTTGGTTTACCATTGGTAAGAATCCAAAGAGTGTGTTTGTATATATGTCATTTTAATGTTATTTTTAAAGGAGAATAGAAGATAGTGTGCATCTCATGTTTCTCATTGTATTTGGAATTTTCCGCCCACACGAACGTCCTTAGTCGCGAATTCACATCCAATGACGGTGTATCCAGTGACGGTGAAGAGAAAGAGAGAGAGAGAGAGAGAGAGAAGTAGGAACAAAGAAAGAAAACAAGAATCTGTTCTTATATTTCACAATTTCATATGAATAAATTAATGAAAGAGATTTCAGTTTTAGTTATATTTGTTGTAATCTAAATCACGTTTTTTGTAATATTAATCTCGGATCACAATTTTATATGCTGCACGATTACAACCAGTGTTATATTGCAGATCATTGTATTATTAGAACATGTAATTTATTCGTTCCTTGAGTGGTCTAATGTGATTTATAACACAAGAAATAAAATTTTGTGTTATTAATTCATATTTTATACAAAGGTTTTCTATATTTATTTAATTTCTTTTGACATATATGAAAAAATAAAAGAATCACAAATTATGTTAAATTACGTTAGACAATACACGTGAAGAGAGAGGGAAAGAAAGATAGAGAGAAAAAGTAAAACAACGATAGAGAAAAGTGAGAGAAAGAACGAAAGAAGGAAAGAAAGAAATAGGAAGAAAGATAAAGAAAAGAACCTATGGTATTAACATGAGTTAATACATTTCAATTGGATTGGGATAAATAAAAGGGATTTGTTTTTTTAAATTTATTCATATCTGAAACGAAGTTTTCATATTATTGATCTCTGATTATTTTTTTAGGTTGCACGATTACTACGAAATAGTTATATCTTGGATAAATATGTCACTAGAAGATGTAATTTATTTGTTCCTTAAGTAGTTTTATATTATTTATAACTCGAGAATTAAACTTTTGTGTTATTAGTTCATATTTGAGACAAACGTTTTCTATATTTATTTAATTCCTTTTCACATATATGAAAAACTTAAGAGAATCGCAAATTATGTGAAATTACTTTCGACAATACACATCATTTGTAGGCAATGAGATTTGATTTCTTTACTTCACTGTATAAATATAAGAAATTATAGGAATATTTATAAGTAATTTGTGATTCGAATTATACCAATTCCATACGATATATTGCAATTATATTCAAATTCTGTTAAAAACTATATTTTATCACAGTATTACGCAAAAGTTTTTTACAGGCACTCTAATATCGTTTACATTGCCTATGAAATCTTGCGAGACAACGAATCTCGAGATGTCGTTTAAATATAGAGAATGGTAAAGTTTATTGAAGTCAAGAATATACAGAATATTTTTGTTATAGAAGTCCAAAATGTGTATAATAAAAAAATACAAAATATTTCTTTAATAGCGGTGTAATGAAACATTTTATCTCGTTACGATTTACCAGCGGTACTATTAGTCTTCCAAATATGGGCGCCGTTTCAAATAGACCTACGATTGGTCGAACGAAACTTCCCCTGTCAAAGGGGAAGCAAGAGAAGAGAGGCGTTGCAAACCTAACAGATCCAAAACTGGTCAGAGCGTGGGACTTAGAAAAATAAATGGGCCCTTTTATGTTATCAGTAGTGTTCATTTCTATGGCTATGACGCAAACGTAACAATGCGGACGGAAGTATAAAATCTACTGCATGAACGTGTGCCAACTCGACATTGTGTGTAAAGAGAAAATATTCACCGTGTTTTCACAGTCCCAGTCGTGTTTGTACTAAAGTTTTTGAAAACCCGCAGCTTCAGGGCAATTTTTTACCAGTAATTTTTTTATGTCCTTGAAAAATTAAATGTTTCTGTACCTTGAAAAATTGAACAAAATTTTTGCATTATTAATTTTTTGCACTTTTCCTTGTTTTCCCAAATTGCATTAAAATAATCTTGAAAGTAGGGAGTCACTGTATCAAACCACACATTAATTAACGATTATTTAACCTAAATTTACAATTCCTTTAAAATTTTCATTTTTTTCTGAGGTTGGGATATGCCCAAGACTATATTCTTTTGTTATGACCACCCCTAAAATATTGGTCTGTATCCGCCCCTGTTGTCTTTCATTGATTGGCTCAAAACTAATGATGTTTTCTCCAGTTCTCGAAAAACCATAAACCCTGTCGTTTCCCAATTGACCAGCTTTTTGTTCAGCGCAGCTAGAGTGTATCCATTCTTTACAATTTTTCCTTTACCTTGCCATCTTATTTCTTGCAGTGCCAGAACCCTGATATTTGTTTTCTTTATCTTATCAGCTATTTCGCACATCTTTCCAATCTGTAGCATTGTCTTGACGTTCCAAGATCCAATATTCAATAATTCAAATCGTGACCTTTTAACATACCGTTTTCGTCTTAATAGGAGAACCGTACTAGACTTTGTTTGAGCTTTTCGAGCGGTACTTTTTTATAGGAATAGGGTGCCGGCTTAAACCCAACCCCCGGAACCCCAGAAACAGGATTTGTTTAGGGTTAACTCCCCTAGGGAGGTTGGCTTCACCAATCAATGAAAGACTATGTAAAATCAGAATTAAATAAAAATACCATAACATAAGCTTAATAAATGTTCATGCCCCTACAGAGGATAGCGATGAAGAGAAGAAAGTTCTTTTCTACAAAAAATTACAGGAAGTAATTAATTTAGTACCAAAGCATGACATTATGATGGTAGTGGGGGACTTTAAGGCTCAAATAGACAGAAAACAGTATTACCAAGAAATATCAGGATACGAAAACGGGAATTAGATGGTCAGTATAGCTCTTACTGACGATTTGGTAATCGCAAGCCCACTCTTTAAACATAAATATTTAACATAGAGAGCACCAGACGGAACGACGATCAATCAAATTGATCATGTCTTGGTAAACAGAACTAAACAAAGGTTAATTCACGATGTCAGGACACTAAGAGGCCCAAATTGCGATACAGATCATTATCTTGTAAAAGCTATTGTTAAACCAAAATTTTCATGCAATAGACCAGCATTAATTCAGAAAAGATGGAATCAGGAAAAACTGTCTGATCACAATACAGAAGAGAGATATAAAATATAAGTAAAGCAGAAACTAGATTAAACAAGGAGGAAGAAGATATAGAGAAAGAATGGAATAAGATCAAAAATAATATAATGAAGGAAGCTACAGAAGTGATAGGCACGGGAAGTAATAGAAGAAGGAACGAATGGTGAGATGAAGAGTATAGTAGAGCAGTGCAAGAGAAGAACAAAACCAGGTGGAAATGGCTGCAAACAGGAACTAGAGCAAGGAAGGAGCAGTATGCAGAACAGAGGAAAAGAGAGAGAAATTTAAGAAGAACAAAAAAGAGAAGGTGGCTGGACGGGAGAATTAAAGAAATTGAGGAAGTAAGGCGAAGTAATGAAACAAGAACATTTTATAAAGATGTAAAATCATTTAGCAATATACCCAAGAAAGAAGTTATGGTGGGTAAAGGTAAAGAAGTAAATCTGATAACATCTAGAGAAAGTATCCTTAAAACCTGGGTAATGTTCTTCTCAGACCTCCTGAACTGCAACCAGCAAGAATCACTTCATAATATAGAGACCATATATAT
>NNCF01136621.1:83887-119487 GCA_002313205.1 Laupala kohalensis
ATATATATGGAAATAGACAATGAGGATGAACCTCCCCTACAAGGCAAGAAGTTGACCTAATAATAGCTAGATTAAAAAATAATAAGGCACCTGGACCAGATGGTATAGTAGCAGAGCTGATTAAAAAAGGAAGGCCCGAATTGAAGGAAATAATTTATAAGTTGATTGGTAAAATATGGGTAAAAAAACAAATACTAGAAGACTGGCAACAGGGCATTATATGCCCTATATATAAGAAGGGAGACCCAAAATGCTGTGAAAATTACAGGGGGCATAACGCTGCTGAACATTACTTACAAGATCTTCTCCATATGTCTGTATAACAAAATTATGAATAAAATAGAAGATAAAATGAGTGAAACAAATGGGGTTTAGGCCCAATAGGTCGACAGTAGATAATATACACATCCTGAAACAAATATACGAAAAATGCTATGAATATGACATTGATGTCCATAATATCTTTGTAGGCTTTAATAAGGTTTTCGATAGGCTTCAGATAAGGGCAGTAATAGAAAATTTAAGAATACTCAATGTCCAAGAAAATTTCATACATTTGGTTAAACTTACCTTGTCAAATACGAAAGCCAGGATAACGATAAATAACGATCTGTCTGAAAGCTTCCCAATCAATATGGGAGTGAGACAAGGGGACCCCTTATCAGCTCTCCTATTCAGTTTGACTATTGATAACGTACTAAAAAAACTAAACGTAAGAGGGAATATATCCACTAGACTAAGACAGGTATGTGCTTATGCAGACGACGTTGTAATAATAGCTCGAACAACCCATGCCATGAAAGATACATTTGGTAAGTTAGAAGAAGAAGCAGAAAAGATAGGCCTTGTAGTAAACACCAAGAAAACGAAATATATAAAATGCTCTAGAAAAGTCAAAAGAAATTGCCTTGCAAGTCAAAAGAAATTGAAATCAAAAGTAGTAAAATAGAAAATGTACCAGCCTTCAAATACTTAGGTGCAATTGTAAATGCGACTAATAACATGGTTGAAGAAATTAATGAGAGGATAATGACGGGAAACAGAGCATATTATATGTACAAGCAACTCTTCAGAAGTCCCTTACTGCTAAAGAAAACGAAACCCCGACTATACAATACAACTATCAAACCGGTTGTTACGTATGGGTCCGAAACATGTGTGCTTAATAAAGAAGTAGAATAAAAACTGGCGGTTTTTGAAATAAAGATATTAAGAAGAATTTTGGTCCGACTAGAGTCACTGACGAAATATGGAGAATTAAAACCAATGAGGAACTGGAGAATCTCATCCAGCACAAGAACATTGTGAGAGAAATAAAGTCGAGAAGATTAGCCTCGCTGGGTCACATACAAAGAATGGATAACGCAAGGAGTACTAAAACGATAACAAATTGGAAGCCATTAAAGCCACGGCGTGGAGGTCGGCCGAGAACAAGGTGGGAGGATTCAGCAATCCAAGATCTACAAATTATGGAAATAAAGAACTGGAAACAAACTGTGAAATATAGGAGGCAATGGAAGAAGGTGGTTGAGCTGGCCAAAACTCACAAGGAGTTGTAGAGCCGATTAAGAAGAAGAAGATCCGCCCCTGTTGTCGATTCTGTATTAACAAAATTGCATCAACGCGCTACGGCGTATAAAGATATCAGTAAATTCATTTACTTGACAACTTGGATGCATCATTTGATATCATACATGAAAGCATTCAAAATCTGATAAGAATATTCAAAGGATGTTGATATAAACATTGTCAATGAAGTTCAAAATTTTCATAATTACGTAAGACAAGCTCATAAAGAGAAAAACATTTCAACATACATTGATTTGTAAACAATTATTTTCAATGATGAATTTCTTACGGTTTTTCCTAAAGTATTTTTCCTAAAGATTGTTTTTGACATTGCTATCAGCAATGATCTTTTAGCGCATTGAAGCGCGTTAAAAATTATTCGATTTCCTCGATGTGCCAAAAAAATTAAATGGTTTAAGCTTACTTTTTATTGAAGAAGACTAACTTCAGCAAGTCTAGTTTGATGATGTCATTGAGTAATTTGCAATTGAATATTTAGAAACAACGTAGTACATATTTCGGTGTGGAGAACAACATTTTTTACTAGATTTTCAATTGCAAATTATGTATTAAATGTAAGTGAATATTCATTTAAATTTTAATTTTACCTTCCCTTTCATATCTCTTTTTAAGTGAAATAACTTACGAAAGTTATAAATAGCTTAGAAAAACAAAATAAAGCACTCTGTCTTTATAATAAAATATTAGTACACGATGAAAACAAATTGTACGAACAGGGGCCCCCAGAAACCTTACTGCTTGGGGCCCCTGGGAACATAAATCCGGTACTGACTGCAGACAGGTTGCCAGAAGAGATTGTTCAAAACATGTTTTCAGTACTTTCATGTTTCCTCCAATCGAATATTTTTACGACCACAATATATTTTATTTCCATAATATATGGAAAATTAAAATGTGGAAGTACTAATATCTTACTATCTTTCAAATTCCCATCCTTTTAAATCAAGGTCATGAATTTTTGAATTTTTTATTCACAAATACCTAAATAACTTAATAAACCTATGTTTAAACGCACGGAATGAACAAATATCAGAAAAAAATACTAGTGGTTTTCAATCTCAAACTGTTCAAACATCGAATTCTTAAAACTTTCCATTGGAAGGTGAAAAACAAGTTACACTCTAGAAAATTTTAGCCCGAATGTAATTTCATCGATCGACTTAAGTCCGCAAAACATCATAATCTAGGACTGAGAAGTACATACGTTTATCCATACGTTTTGCACACGATATCGATGGTCGAAAAGTAGGAAATTGTCGAGGACGCCGTCCCCCGAATGTTGCCACTCCAAGTTCCTGCATGTGTTGCATGTGCCTAAGACCGGCATAATGAATTAAGGATTAGAAAGGAAGTTATAAATTACAATTAAAATAATAATAATAATACACAAAAATATCAATTTAAACTATTCTTTAAAGTATAATCATATCAGGGGACATACCTACGCTCGGGTTTATTCATTATAAAAATAATTTAAAGTAAATTTTTAATAAATGAATTTATAGATTTCTTTCATAACTAATTTCGTAAGTTAATTTAATTGGTTAATGTAAAAATTTATGTTAAAATATATATTTAAAAACAATTTTTACACGTTACTAAACTTTTTTATATCTTTTCTTAACTTTTAATATTATTCTACTAGGGAATAGAGCAACTCTCGCATTTAGTCAATGTTAGAATATTTTCAAGTAAGTTTTTAATAAAGGTTTTCCTATTTTACCGATGAATTACTCGTATTATTTCTTATAGTTCCGATGACTATCCAGGTGTCACGGAGCAGCGCCCGCGCTACTGGGGAATGTGTCATTTACCATTTCAGTCATTGGTAGTGAGTGTTATTCGTTGCTTCAGTGGAAAACATTCCACAGAAATGTCATGACCTGTGGGTGAGCGCCCAGCGCGTGTAACTTAGACAGAAGGGAAGGTACTGTGTTATGTCCACTATCGAAAGACGATTTAAACTTACAATTATTGCTCATATAATAAGAGTGAGTTATCTGTGTTTTTTCATTTATTAAACGAAAATTCGAAGACATATTTCTGAAGCAGAAATATTCATTCATTCAAAGATTATGATCCAATAAAGATATTTTAAATCCTCTTAATATCTTTTAGGTAAGGAAAAATAATTTTAAAAAATCTCGACAACCACAAAACCTTTATTTGGTGTGATCCTCGAGTCAGCACGAGGGGTCAGAGGCAAGTCAGTCAGTTGCTGTCTCCAGAAATTTCGGCTGTCTCGCCGAACATGGTCTCATTTAACATAAGCACGGCAACCCAAACCTTTACCTCTTAAAAAAATGTGCTGTGAACTAAAAATTGATTATTACAAATTGTTAATATTTATGATATATAATCTTTCCTTTACTTTTTTACTATAATTTTGCGTAACTCAAATTTAAAATATTTTGTCTTGAATAGTTGGTAGAAATCATTGGCATTTCATAAATCTCGCACTCTCAAAAGGGGATTGGACAATTCTTTACTCTAACTCTACTTAAATACATAAAACCAATTCAATAAAATATATTTTTTAGTATTTTACAATACCCTTGTTCTATACTTATTCAATAAATACTATAGAGGTTCAAATGTTAGCCCTGCAAAAGAGCTGTTCTTCCACTCGCCAAACTCATAATTTATCAGTATTTTATGTTAGATAACTTGCCTATTACATCACTTTTTTTCTATCATTAATAAAACATAACATTAAAGACTTGTTTTTCTAAATTGATTTCTGGTAACACAATATTACTAATTAATAGTACCAACAGGTCGCACGGAAAACGTTTGAGTGAGTGTAACATACAGGAAACAAAAATTTACCAATCAGAATTTTGATATATCAATTGGTCCCTGATATACGTTTGCAGAACTATCACCTTCTTCTCGCAAACTAAAGGAAGGACAAATTTCGTTCTCACGTAACATATGAGCAACAAATTAGCAACAATAATACCGTAAACAGCATTTCGATATCTTTATTGGTTCCGGAGATATACATGTGGATTCTCCAGCTTAAGAATTAAGCTAGAGTATCCACTGTTTCTCGGAAACGGTAAGAGTGACAATTTGTTTCCTTGGGCAACAAATTATTATGTAGGTTCCGGTGTTGCGCTATAAAGTGGATAATCCAGCTTAAAAGACATTCTTGAAAGATACTCCAGCTTAAAAGATAATACTCCAGCTTAAAATAGGTCCTTTATACCCAAAATAACTTGCATCCATCCAGCTGTTGGCGTCCACAAAGGTTACGTTTAGAACATTACAAACCAATTCAAAGCGGTCATTGATGACCCCAATTTTTCGCACCCACGCGTCCTTTTGCCGCAACACGCCCCTTACTGTAATGACGGACTGGGAGAACTTCTTCTTGACAACGGGAATTAGATCGTTCACTTCACCCATAGTCGAGGTTACGCGATCTTTTAAGATCGTTTGTTCCGAAGTGAAAAATAACAGTATCGGGTTCTCCCAAAATCCCGGTTCTCCATCACGCGTCGCAGTTGTTCCGTCCGGATGCAGGGATAGCATTCAACTTCCATGGAACTGTCCTCCTTCCCCACGTGACGAACAATTGAGTGCCTTAAAGCGAGACAAAAATTATATGGGCTTGCATCTGCAACAACTAGATTCACAGAGCGTTCACTAATTCTTTCTTCCAGGAAGCGCTCGCTCGTACGAAGGTCCTCGATGGTTTTCACTTGCAACTCCTTTTCCAAGTGAAGTATTCTTTCCATGCAGCATCTCCCGCAATTGAAAAAATCCGGTACAAATTTAATGTAACTTATTGTTTGTATATACGTACATTTGTAAATAAATTGTGTAATACGTTATATTTTATTTCATTATATATGCTTAACGCCTTACTTTAATGTGTTATTTTATAAATACTTTTTCTTATAGACTCTATTTGTAAATACTAATTTTGTAAATACTTCTTATAGACTCTTGTCTTATGTAAATACTTTTGTAATTGTCTTTTGTAAATACTGTTTCTTGTAAATATATTTTCCATGTACAGTCTTTGTGTCCTGACCGTTGGTTTTCTGAGGTTCCCAATGGTGCTCAATGAATTAGTCAGTTGCACCTATTTCAGATTTAAGAAATTATTACAGTACACCAAAAGTTCATGTTATAGTAATAAATAATGTTCTATCCATGCACAACTAAATTTAATATTACGGCATCAGGAAATAAAAATATCAATCTTCCTATGAAAAATATAGATGCAACTGAACAATTCATTGAAAGTGAATACCAGAGCATGTAACGCACGGCATTAAAGGACTTGAGAAGGCAAAGGGGCTAAAGCCTCGCCACATGTAATTTAAAATGTAAATATTGTAAATAAAATGCACTGTTGAATTGAATTGAAAAGCACCGTTGTTGGATGCAACATCCACCATTCACCTTGACGAACCGACTGAGACTGATATATGGCTAAATATGTAAACATAGATTTATATGTGTAGGTATACATTGAAATGTGTGTATATTCGCTCTCTAGATAAGTATTTATTCTTCCTATGAATTTCTTTGTTCTGTTAAAACTTGATAATACATTTAAATTGTCGTTTGACTCTTTCTTAGACAAAGGTCGCATTGTCTTCAGTCACGTGATGCGGCTGTCATTTCCGTCAGAACACTATTTTCCACAGTGTTTGGAGAATTATTCTCGTAAGGTATGAAAATCATATCGTCATTGCATTCCTATTTCCATTTGATATGTTTTAGTAGGTTGTTTTTGCTATGTTAAGTTAGTGCTTTTGTCAAAATATAAAAAAAACATAAGCACATGAAAGTTTCTCTATATAAACCCATAGTAATTTAAAGTCAAATAATTCAAAATTTCGCGCCGTAAGGGTATGAAAATCCATCGCCACTGGACAAAGAATGGTTCAAATTATCGTTTGAAACATTTTTGGGGGTACTTAAGCCAAGTCTCAGTGATGGATATAATACCTTAAGTACGCTCGAGAAGCAGAAATGAAAAAAAAATCAATCTTTGACAACCACCGTAATCTCAATTGCCCCATTCTTGTGTAGTGAGTTATTTTGGGTGTTCTAAGGATGTTGGGTATGTTAAGCTACACGGTTTAAGTGTTTCCCCGCCTCTAGATAAAACTCTTTATTACCTATCCCTTTAAACAATTCATTACATTCCGAAATTTGGTCTTATATACGTGTATATTGTCGCACTTTTGTATCATGCCTAAAAGTAATTAATGTGAGCGCGTCCTAACCATTTCCATAGAGGGAAGAGTCTATCCCCAATCTATTCTCCTCTCTGAAGAGGTGCAACGGGGATTCAGAGTCAGGGAAGAGCATTATGTAGATGCGTTTGCACTCCAAATGCCGATTGCTCAAACAGTTTTCTTTACATATACCAAAGCCAAAAATATCTCTGACACTCACCCATAAATTCAACCCATTTATCGCTAACGTGAGAGAATGGCATCGCGTCACTCTCGCCAGAGAAAAGACACAGCTATATCATCAGAACTCAGTGAACTGTTATCTCTCTCCAAAATTTCTCAAGGCTGGATTTATCAGGTTTTTACAAAATATTTTTATTGAAAAAGGTTATAAGGAGTTATGAATGATACGAGAACTTACCTTAGCACGAGAGTCTTGTTGCCAGCTAATAACTGTGGCTTGTAGAAAGAATTGTACCCCTTCGGTGTAGGCTTTAAAGCGATTACGTCAGGGTGAGGAAAAGCTTCGATACAAGAAGCCATTTTCCCGTTGCGGAGTTTCACCTTCCGCTGCAGCATCAGATCCGCGAGCGTCATTCCCTTCGCGCCGTCGAGGTTACTTGTCAGTGTTGTGAGGAGGTGGCTAGGTAATGCGATCACACGTTTCTACAATTCAATCAAAAGCGAAAGATGGTTATTTAATAATCACACAAATTCATAAAAATTAACTCTTCACAAAACCAAATTCACTCTTCATTGAAGAGAATTGTGTGAGCACATCATTTTGTGTAATTTCTTTCAGGAATTTTGGTAAATAGTGTTTTTAGTTACCAGTCCAACACGTAACAAACGTTGAAGAACGTTTTGAAACATAGGCGCTAATGTGTTATCTCGATTATCCTGTTCTCCTTCGGGTAGAGGCGGATTTTTTAAATACAGGTTCTCTAGGCTCTTGTCTAGAGACGGCGTCTATTGAAACAATGAATCTTGAATTTAGTGTTATTTTAATACTTACGATTTATAAACATTATTTTCCGAATTATCTATAGTTCGATAACAATACACACTTGTGAAATGAAAATTTTTGTATACAAAAATTACAAATTTGCAGATATTCTATTCTATTGTATTTTTTATATCTAGGAGTTCGCTGAAATTTTTGAATCTGCCTCTACCTTACGGTCCTTGATCAGAATTGATGGGATGGTCCCTTGCTTCCTTCCGGAGTGTAAATTAGATTTTTGGCCTGCACATGGTCATACGCAGTTTGTGCGGTTATTTGGCAATAAATTTATTATTATTATTATTATTTTTGGCTAACAACCACGCCTGCGACTCACCATCGCAATTGTAATACTCGGATGCAGCAATCTGGATCCTATCTAGATGCTGTTCCTCCAATCTCAAATTCACGATGTTTCTAGTGAGTAAACTTAAATCAATAATAATTCTCGTGTATTATCAAGACACTCCCTTATTGGGAGGTTACTGTGCTTCCCCTTTCGCACCGAGACACAAAGGGTTCAAGAGGTGTTAGTTTCGAGAAAATCAAGTAAAAATATCACATTAAGATGCGGGGGAGAGATAGTCTCGCGTATACAGATTCAATAATGTCCAATCTTAAAGCTGAGATTAAAAAATCACCCACATCTGGAAGCCCACCCCACACCATATCCCCCAATTCATAAGAAGAGTGTGTTTTATATGTTTCATAACTACTTAGGACGGTGTGGGCTTGTCAAAGGAATATGATTTTCATATTTTCTCAACGGGAAAAATCGATTGTTTCGTGATAGAAAGCATTACATTTTGTGTAATGAGAGTAAGCAGTATACCAAATTAAAAAATTTATCTCCCGTCATCTATCCACCCCAAGGAAGTGGAATCCATACCCCCCAAGAGTGAAAATGTTTTACGTCAATAAGATAGGGAATTGTTTGGTAAATTCTCGCACAAATGTTAAAGCTGATCGCTCCAACAGATATTATATTGCTACTGACATTACAAAACGCGTATCAAATGCAGTGCAATAATTACCTTCTGTATGTGCGCTCTTTACAATGTTACACAGATTTTGAATAAAAAATACAAGAAATTGGCCGCTTAATCGAGTCGTCTTTAAAATCATTCCCTGATGCAATGATTAATTGAATTTCAAACAGTTTAAAATAGAAAATTTTACTAACTGAATTACAAAAATTATTCAATTTATTTTTATTTCGTATCTTATGATACACAAACACTCATTAATAACCTCATAAGATTTGATTAATTCCCAATTAATAATCAATCTTATGAGGTTATTAATGATTCAAATGTATTAGTGAGCGGAAGATTTCCGTGGTCGTTACAGGCAAAGTCGTAAGGGAAGAGGGAAGGAGGGCTCTCGGCCGATGGAGTGGGTGCAGAGCTTCCTTGTTCCAGGAATCAAATTTAAAAAGAAGCGAGGGGAAGGGAGCGGAGTACAACGTATTTGTTTCGACCAGGAGCGGTTGGAAGCGAAAAATAGCGAGTACATCCAAAGGAAAGTTCTTTGGAAAAGAAACTAGTAGCAACGGAAATTTCCTAAATGTTTTGAAAGAAAAGGAGGTCACGTCAGTGATAGGATACAAGTTCGAACACGCAGTGGCCAGATGAGGTGAGGTAAGAAAGAACAAAGTTTTATGAGTTACAGGGCTTACAATAGCTGCGTGGGTGTGAGAGGGTACTCCCTTAGTTCGCTTAGCGACCAGCGACCTAGGAGCGGTCGACAGACTACGCCAGACCGTGGGAGTTGGATACGTTAAAGGAACGAGCGCGACCGTTGAAAATTTAGAAAGTAGAATAAATTTAGTGTCTTTGTTGTTAAAACCGTCTGGTGAAGATCGCTCAAAAACAATTGGGGAGGAGGATGACGTAGAGCGTGGAAATGATTAAAAATGCAGCTCATGGATTGACCTGGTGCGCGCGTTCTCAAGTTGAAAATTAACCTATAACAGCAACTCCATGAGAAGTGGTTTTGAGATTGAAAGATTAAGTCACATGATTTTTGAAAACGTATATTACGTGAGTAAGTGACAGACGGAAAGAGTGGGGGAAAAGCTCATTTATACGAGCACAGAAACGAACTTAGATCGTTCTCGCCAAGATTTTTCTGATTTTTGATACCGGAGAGACATTCTGATTTTAGTATTCTGAGACATTCGTTAGGAGAGCGATTCTTGTTATTCGTTCCGAGCATTTCGAGACAGTGCATTTTTCCAATGGCACTTTTCGGTCGTTACTTGGAAGATATTTCCGAGTGAACTTTGGAACTTTTGACATTTTGGTCTCAACATTTTGTTCAACTCAGGTTGCCATGTGATGGCAATTTGAAGCTCATTAAGCTCATAGAAGTTGATGAAACTTCTTCCGTTCGGAAATAGTCGAAAACTCAACGAACTCGCGAAGCGTAACTTCAATCGTGGCAATGTCGAGACGCGGCAGTTCCGAGAAGGGGTCTGATTTCCAGAATGGAGCGCTGACGCAGTACACCAGGGTGACAATCGGTGGCGCGAACGACCAACTGTGAGGTGAACAGGGTCAATGTTCGAGCTCGAATGCCGTCTGGGGCCTTGCAACTTCTACCACAAAAAAAATGATTTGTCATCTGTCAAAGGTAATTTCCAGGTTGGCTGCGTCCACCTTTAACTTTTAAGCTGCAAGCGAGAAGATAATGTGCTTCGAGGGGATTAATGAAATCCCATACTCAGAAATCTTGTTACCGGTGTTAATTGAATAAATTGAGCATTACATGAAGATGAGTGGTACTACTTGTCTTGTTTTTTGAAATTCAAATGATAATTGTTTGTTTTGAAGATGATGTAAAATTAAATAAGTGGTTATTTTGTAAAGGGATGTTTTATTATGGTAATGTGGGAAATGACGTGTGATTTTTGGGGGCTGTGTAGAACGAAATATTTTATTTAAATGTATTTGTGTAATTAAAAGATTAGGTCAATTTATTTTATGTATTTTCCTTGGCTTAAGGAACCCCAATATGTGGTATTCACTTATTTAAATAACTATAAATCCATTTACTTAATTAGTTAGAACGAGTTAGCCGAGGCAGATACAATTTTTCCTAAGGTGAGTGTTGGCCACTACACTGTTATTCCCCCATGTTTTTATAGTTTTGTTTCAATATATAGAGAGATAGAGAGAGTGAGAGATGAGCATTCTTATCTCAATTATACATGAAAAACTATTTGAGTTAAACATGTGAACCAGCACTTCTTAGAAATACTAATGCCACTCGAGTCCCTGTTTGGGAGCCAATAATTTAGATGTACTCTTCTGTCTGAATCTACTAATATCATTAAAAAAATCACATCAACTTCAATTAGGCACTAAAAGAAATGAATCTGCATAAAGATGAGATTTGCAAACAAAAGAGATCCATTTATTAATAACTTGAAAACACAAACACATAAAAATTGCGACAACAACTAAATAAATGCAACTTATCTCGAGCGTTTTTGCTCAAGCCGTTTACGCAATGACGCAACTAAACAGAGTATCTGCGAACATGGCGTATGACGCGGTGCACTAACTGAGTCCGATGCCCTGCATCTAACCTCAGTTAATAGGTGACGCACTGTCAGAGAAGAGCTACAATTCTCACAATCAATTCATAATTAAGTAGGAAGAGATACCGATGAGTGAGAGGACAATTTCCTATACAAAGGTGTGTCAGCAATTTGGTAACGAAAGGAACTCTTACCCAACAAGAACTGTAACATCAGTGAACAATGTCTTCTAAAACCCCAGGTATAGAGTTGTTGCAAAATGCTATGACGCCATGTAATATCGTTGTAAGTCTTCTCAATGTAAAAAAATATTCCAACGACATGTTATCTTCGGACGAAGGCTTCTTGAATTGCTGTTTCTAGGAGAGGTAGATTGTCCATGGTCGAATGGATCTTCCTGAAACCACACTGAGATCGACTCAGCAGGTTATGTCTTTCAAGGTACCACAAAAATCGTCGGTTGATAAGAGTTTTACCAACACAAATCGTCAAGGCGATACTTCGATAAATACTGTTGGCTGCCTTGTCCTTTCCGGGTTTTAGTAGGGGATAAACCTTGCTTCCTTCCATGAATTAGGGAATACTCCCTTGGACCACGAAAGATTAAAGATATCCAGAAGGTATTCTTTCGATTCTAGACTGAGTAATAAGAGCATTTCATAGTGAGTAAAATCAGGGCCAGGAGCAGTGATGTGGGTTGTCGCTATATCTGACTTAAGTTCCCACACAGAAAAGGAAGAGCGGTAGGGTACCCAGTTGGTGGAACGGAAGTCAAAGAAGGTACTCACTGCTATTTCTCTTTTCCTGGCGAAATCAGGATCACAGTTTATTGTAGATGTTTAATCAGCAAAGTATTCAGCCATTACTGTTGCCATTTGTGTTGTTGGTGAGAACCTAACCCTGATAATTGAGTCCAGATATTGGACTCGACAATACCTTCCAGACATCTTTCGGGTTCACTCCCATTCTTTAGTGGATGGTGTTGTTCTCTTAATAGTTCTTAGAAATTCCTTCCAGGAGGTGGATCTGAAATCATTGGACGTTCTACGCGCTT
Organism: Laupala kohalensis; assembly: GCA_002313205.1. Classification (NCBI taxonomy): domain Eukaryota; kingdom Metazoa; phylum Arthropoda; class Insecta; order Orthoptera; family Trigonidiidae; genus Laupala; species Laupala kohalensis. The sequence goes on from NNCF01136621.1 coordinate 96,280, forward strand.
TTGCTCTAGCTATCCGAAATGCAGCGACGCTTTCCGGAGATGGACTACCCTTAAATTTCCGGAGATGGATCACCCAATGCTCTTCGCTTCGTCCGAATGGCGGACTGACATGCGTCGTTCCACCAGAGAACATGAGATCTTCGCGGAAACAGGTGTTTTCGGAATGGATTCTTCAGCTGCGTAATGAATCACCTAGGTCAGATGGTCGACCCTTTTGTTGGATACTTCCCGTTTCTCTGTAGACAGTTAGAGAGCGGTATAGTGTCCAGTTAAGCTTTCTGAGAATCCACTTCTGGGGTTTGTATTCCGGAACAGTCGCATATTCTTGCAAGGAAAGCAGATAGGGTGATGGTCGCCACAATTTAGATCTTCATCAACCTCGTATTTGAAAATACCAGCAACTTAAGGATAACATAAAGGCAGGTCTACAGCAGTCGGTGACCTCTTAGCAAAAGCAAAGTGGGTAATTACCCTGGTGTTCAATATACACAAATCTTCACGCTCGATGAAACAGTTCAGCAGTCGGCCCTTAGGACAGTCACTCGTAGAACCCTACAACACACTGCGTTAAAGTAAAAACGTTAAATTGAGAGGCATGTAACAGTCACATAATTGAGAGAGTCGGACAGGCATATCGATTCTCCACGCGTAGCCGCCGTACTGAAAAATCGCCAAGCTTCGGAATTCACGCGTAAAAGTAATATAATTTACTTTCAGTTCATTCCGAGCACCGGGAAGCCCGTTCCTATCGCTGGCCATACGGACGCTACCTGTCGGTGAAAAAAGGAATTACGCCCTACGCGGGACGACGGAGGGACGATCATGTGGGAGTCGAGAGAAGGAGGGAGACGGCAGCGTAGATGAGATGGAGTAGGTCGGAGTGGCGTGGTCGTCAAATACTTTTCAATGTTCCACTGAGCGACTTCTGTTCAGGAATTTTTCTTTTTAGTGTATGTGAGGCAATTTTGTTAACACATTGTGAGCGTTAAGATCTCCAAGGGAAGGAATAGACGAGGTAGTTAGTGTACCAAGGCCCTTAGGGCAATTTCCGAGAAGTCTCGTGTCGCCGGAAGATAGATAGAACACACAGATATCGTTAGAACGGTATGAATTTAACTGCTATAAACTGGATTTGAGCATGTAGGAGAACGAGTATGGAGAGGGTAGTGTTTATAAGAAACACTGCCACCACCCCTTGCTCTCTCACCCGTGGTGTCGTCATATCTAAAGCTGTTGTATCCTCGCAGAGAGGGAGAGTGTTCTAGTAAAATGTGTGTCTTTTACAGGCAAATGCATATCGGCCTGCGAAGCGCTAAGAGCTGTAGCTCCTCACATTGAGTTGTATATCAATTAAGGTTTCACGTAGAATGAAAGTCATTACGATCTGGAACCTCCTGGATCGGACTCCTGCCTGTACAGTTCCGCGTCATCGTCGGACAATGCACAATCCGACTCGGAGGAAGGAAGTACAGAGACGTTCATTTTATGCCTTTGCTACTTGTTGGACGGTGGTGTTATTCTCCAAAAATCGGCAGGGTTGAGGGTCTGGTACCCTGCTTTTTTCTTCTTATGTTGGTTGGTACTTGCTGGCGTGCGTGTCACACTGCTGGACGTTTTCATTATTGAAGATTTTTCCTCCCACATTTGCACTGGTAAGTGCACGACCCTGTCGTATACATGTCAGTGGCATCTCTCTAGATAGAAATACTCTTCTTTATTACTGGAGTATTCGCTGCGGTGGAGTAACTGGTAGAAAATACGGGGTATTGGGCCCTGTACTTCTTCCCTGCTTCACCGTTAGAGATCTTTTCCAATCTCATTATCATATTTTTTCTCCTCAAGAAAGGCGACGCAATCCCAGCTTCACACTGGGTGGTTATCTGTTCAGTTAACGCACATAGCAGGCTACGAGTAGGGAACACCAGGTTTGTGTACCGCTTTTCCACACTTTCCATAAGTTGCACGACTTTTACACGTTGGAGTTGTGTGTCCAAACCTCTGGCACTGGAAACAACGCAAAAGATTTGGATAAAGGGTCGCACAGGTAGGTTTATCCATCCCGCTTTTAGTTCCTTTTACAGTTTAGTACAGTCAAATGTCACAATGAAGAAGGCGGTCTTCTCAAGAACACCACCAACCTTCCTCATGATTTGACAGATCTTCTTCACCACGGTCAGCTTCTCATTCTTTTACCAGTTCTCCTGTTTTCATTTATGATATCCCTGTAAATGATCACTGCCTTGCTGCCATTGAGCGCAGTATGGAGCTCACGGTTGACAGGGCATTCTCCCAGCAGCGTGCATCGCAATAGATTTAAGACTTGCTGGCTTGATTTTGTTTCAAACAGCATTGTATCATTTCTCAGTCTTTTTATTGACTTTAGTTCAGCAACAAGACCTTCTAAACCTTTATAAATATACAAGGGGAACTTTCTCAAACGCTCCATTAATCCTTGACATTAAAAAACATTCGGATACGAAATGATATCTAACTCTTTTTTATTTTCTAGAGCAGGAGGGATTTCAAACATCTACCGCTTTACAGAATTTTTGGTGTGGTTCACCCCTTGAGGTTTACCCGATCCTCAAGGAGAAAAATTCAAATCCTCTAAGATTTTGTTCTATGAGTTCCGAGGAACAGATGTCCGTCGACATGGAGCCTCCGCACCACGCCACTAAGCCTGATACAACTGAGGTTCGGCAGTTGCCCCAGAAGTTGTCCGCTAGCAAGTGTTTAACCTCAACACCCATTCACTTCATCGGCCCGGAACACACCTAGAGGTTAAGGAATTTTTGATAGGTTTAATCCGTCTTCGCGACTCGGTCTATGAAGGCAAGATCCCCGCTCTTCGCAACACAAAACTTGCCACCATCGTGTCAATTGTGGTCGCTGAAATATGCCCAAAGTTTACGGTGTCCGGGGACTGGTGGCGCAGTACTAGTCCCCAGCTCGGGGCCGTAGGTTCGCGCGATAATCACATGTGTACGATCTTCCTCCCTACCTATACTTGGCTCAGACCTCACGGCCCTGAGTACAATTCCTTGCAATGGTACTTGACTTGACCTTACTGTCCTGAGTGTAATTCCTTCCAATAGTACTTGGCGTTTGATTTCACGGTCCTGAGTACACTCCCCCCTGCCGCATTCGGCTATGACTCACGGGTCCCGGACTCATCTCTACACCTCTGTTAGTTCGGCTAGACATCGCGGTCTTGACTAATTGTCTCCTAACCTTGGACTTCCGACACATCCGTCTGTTCTCAGGGTACTCGTTATAACGTGTTGGTACTCCGTCAGGGTGGAGGCCCCGAACGAGTCGCTAGTGCGGGGCACAGCTCACGTAGGAGCGTATGGACGTCGCTCTGGAGTCACTATGTTAGTGTACGTAGAAGTTACAATAAACTGCTGTTGCCATAACTGGACTATCCCAAATATTTTGTTCCCTCTCATCCTTCGCTAAACCTATAAGAAGTAGAGATAACTCCAAGATTTAGCATCCTTCCTACTATGGAGACGGGGAAAGCACGACCTCCCTCTGGCTTAGGCAGTTGGAGCCCAGGTAGGGTGCCATGGCAAGAATAACCACATCACCCCCTCCTCCTCTCTCACGACAAATGGTGTCAATGTAAGTTTCATCTCCTAGAAGCATAGCAACGTCTTTCTCTCCTCACATCAGTGCATTGTGTACTATGCTTCAATATGTAATATAGTATGAACCTTAACTTCTTTTCCCTTGTTTGTAGGGGTCGATGAGGATGATATGATATTTCTTTTTCATATGTCGCGGAGGAATTACAAGGGTGCTGGATGTCCTCCTGACGCACATCCCTGAGGTGGGCGATAAATGAATAACATGAGGGTGGATGATTATGAGTGAAGTGTTGTGGTAGAATGATAGGCAAGGTAAACGGGAGTACCCCGAAAAAACTGCAGTGAATCCCTCTTCGTCCACCATCACAAATTCTCCTTGGATTAGAAACGGTTTGTACCAACATCACCATAGGTAGAAGGCGAGCCCTACGTCACAGGTCGGCCGGTATAAATATAAGTTATAACATATGAGTTGTAAATCATGATCATGATAATATCGTAAGGATATTCTTTGATTTATAAAAATAATTATATACAGACCAAAACTGAAAATAATTTCCTTTTATTATTTCAAATATAAATTATACATTAAAAACCTACATTAAATATTTATTCAATAAATGACAATTCACATGAATATATGTGAAAATATAAACATATAAACGAAGGGTCCTCAGGAAAAGGAACCGTTCACCTTAGAATGAAACGCTTTACATAGAAAATTAATTCAATCGTTACAACAAAAAACACTTTCCCGTATTAGAAATCGTCCTGAAGAAATAATGAAATTGAAAAATGCGTTAATATCTCAACTTTTTCATGTCACGTTAAAAAATATTTCATATTTAACATTTTATTACAAGAGTAATATGTAGAAGAAATTTATTTTTACGGTATGTATCCTTGACTTCTTGGTCATATTCGTGTGAAGTTTGAATTTTTTAGATCAATATTTATATCGACAAAAGGGCAGTGGAATTGACACGCTGTGATTGTCGTGTCACTCATCCATGCGTCAAAACCCATGAGAGGCACAAATCCACTGGAGTTTTGAAGATGGTCTTGCAATGGAACTTGACTGTAACTCTCCTTCCTCTACTATCGCGTTGTCCGATGTATACACGAGGCTAGTACGCTAGCAGTGTCGCAAAGCAGCGTTGGTTCTAGCCACGTGTAAATGTCCATAGTGAAAAGTTGAGGAAGTGGCAAAGGAAAATGGCTAAGGAAATTGTGACTGAGGTGCCAAAATGAGGTAGGGATATGTCACACATGACTGCAATTTTCCATCCACATTCTATATTTGATTCTGTTATCCAAATAGCCTCAGAATGTAATAGAATCCGATGTTGAGAAACACAAGGGAATGGAAAAGAAGAAATCTTACTTCATCATTGGGTAGAGCGCTATTCAGCCGCCGTGCGAAACCCAGCACTGAAGCCCATTCCATAAAGTAGTTCCCAAAGCGACCATCATTGCCTACTGTTACCAAGCTTCTGAGGCACCCTTTGCGATCTTCATCTGTCCACTCTCTTCTTGTTCGAGAAAACAACTTTATCATCCTGTCTAGTTTACTCGTGTTCGTCATCAACTGAAAGGAGGTCAAAATATACTGAGATATATTTGTATAAAAATATAAAACAAAATCCTAACTGTAAATCAAGATCAGACTAAAAATATATTAAAGTGAGAATAAATTATGCAGTTTGTAGTTTATTATATGTCAGTTGCGTGTTCAGGGAAATAGCTTATTGCATTTTAGCTGCTTTGTTTTCTCAACTATCAATATTTGCTTATGATTTATTAATTTAAATTTGTATAAAAATTGCAAGTATATTTACCACACATCATTGAATGTAGTTCTTGTATTGTTATCTCAGTTTATCTGGGTTACAAAATTGAGTTATCATACTCTTATGAGAACTAATTGTGTATTACAGTTAATTGGCTAGTTAATGGTTTTATTAAACCATTTAGGAAGTTGTATTCAACAAAATAAATTGTTTTTCTTTTAATAATGTATTACTTTATTATGTAGGGGAGGCCTGGGCACATTTTCCATAGGGACAAGTTTTCCAAATCGCTTTAGTTTTGAAATGAGCCGCTAGATGACGCCAGCGGGCAAACTGGCTGAAGTAGCAACACAGCACACATCATCTACGAAAGTTTTAGTTTGATAGCTGTTGTCACATCGTCGGCAGAGCTGTCTTCTTCACTTTTTCAACGGTGAGTAAACTTTCAGGTCTTTGTTGAAACTTAACATAAACGTAGCTACAATAAAACTTACTGTTTTGACATTGCATGTACTAAAAAGGTGTTTCTTTGTTCACATAGCTATGCGTTTGTTTTGCAAATAACTTACACAGCTACTCGTCGAATTCCAATATGGCAACAGGGCAGGTTTTCAAAGAGCATAAGGGGCAAGTATTCCAACACCAGTTAATATTATGGCGCGTTTTAAATTTTCGGGAATTTTCTCACAGAATCCTGAAATATTTACAGACTCGGATTTTATGCCATCCTACTTTACTGACAGGTCAGCTCCTGCTGTACTAACAAATCTTGAAAGTACCAATAATTCTGAATAGACTTCAAAATGCCAGAAAAATCGACTGTTCATAATCTCAATTCAAACCCATCGAAAGCGTCAAATCATTCTACACCAACGCAACCTAGCAGTTCCGAAGAAACTGTTCCTTCGAGTTCCACTCAAACGTTCCCTATTTCAAATCCTTGTACATCCAAATAAATTTCGCCTACACCAGAAGAAGTTAGACCTTTTTAGAAGGCGGCACCTAGGAAGCAAACACGGCGTGCAAAGAAAAGAAGTCAGCTATACTGACTGATACTCGAGTTAGAAATCAGCTGAAAATGACAAAAGATTTATCCAAAAAAAGGAAAGTGCAAAAGGAATCACATAAATGGGGCGAGAAAAAAACGACAATCCCGGCCAGAAAACTATTTGGACCTTCGTCTTCAAATGTAAAAGGCATTAAAACATCAAATCACAAAAAGCTTACAAGTGAAAAGGCGAAGATGGTTTACGCATTATTGCTTTGAACCTTGGTCCAAATCTAAGACAAAAGAAAAGTGGGTGCGGTGCACGAAATCGGCGCATGAGGACTGCACCGAAGGGAATGTTACATTTTTGTTTGCCTTCATTGTGATTCAGACAATAACGACTTCTGTTATAAAATCTTTCTTTGTGAAATTGTTAAGTGGCATTTGTTTTCTATATCCAACTACTTTCTATGTACACTATTATTATGCTGTTTTATTTTACAATAAGAAAGACATAGATCAAGATTTATTACCTGTGTTTTACCATTTTGAGTATAGTTGGCAAAATTACCCCTGTATATTTTTAGCAGTCTGAAAATCTTGCCCCGCATACGGGGCACATTTTCCAACTTAATATAATCAGACTTAACCATTTGCTGTCAAAAACTATTTTACTTTTTTGAAAAAATAATTCTGTAAGTTTGTACATAAAGGTATAGGAAATACAATGATATCCTGTTTACCTCAAAATAAAAAAAATAAAAAATGCAAAAATTAAATTATTCGAAAACTTACCCCGGTCTCCCCTATTTATTAGGCCATCTGTGAGTATTACTACAGCGTGGATATATCGTCTGTATCGTCTCCACAAAAAGGCGTTACACTGTGAGATACGTGCAGACTAATTGATTAATTCATCTTATAGATGGTAGAAGAAGCCAAAGAAGTTTAAGTACAGGCATAGGGCGTCCGTTCTATTTCCTCTGGGGGGAGGAATACAAAATAAAATATTGTACATGGAGATTCCTCGTAAGGATGTATACGGCTGAAACTGTCATACATGTCTAGAATTAAATAGAAAAGATACCAGGTACAAGAGAGCATTTGAGCAAAGTGGTAGAATGGTAAAATATATAGGAGTAGAGCACAGTGAATGAGAAATAGAACGATCTAAATTCGAGAAAAAAAATCATGTTGACGTTTATCGTTGGCGCGGCCATAAACAAAATACTATATAGTATAATACATATACAATACTCGCGACACTAGCGACCTAGCACTTTTTTGACCAAGCAGAGAGGGTGTTTTGATAATTGGGTTTTTGAAATTATAGGAATACGGATTAAGACAAATAAAAAGACTGTTGAAATTTTACTGGAAATTAACACACATTTATTTTAGAGGAACGCAAAATTTTTAGAGATTTTACAAACAGGGAAGTATGAAACAATGTTTATGTGGATTGTATTGGACAGGAATATAAAACATATCTCAAAAGCGGTACCATTGTTGGAATTTGTCTGAAAAGTGCTTACGACGATGATTTTTGGAATATAACCGAAACACGCGCGTGAGTTATTAGCTACTAATATTTACTGCTTACGCTGCAATTAATTGCGTGCTGTGGCTCATATTTATCAGCTGGGTAACGTCATCAAACCGCTATTTGATTTATAGGGTCCCGTGTGTTGCTTTAGGAATATTGTAGAGGAACCTACAGGGCATCTGCGAGTGAAGTACGAGATGAATTGGACGAGAACAGTAGGACATGCGGAGGGAAACAGTGGAGGGAAGCGTGTTCTAGTTAGAGAAAAACGCGATAACTCACAGACGAATTGAGCCACGGAAAACGGTAGACGACAAGGGATGGCTAGGCAAATTGACGTCGATGAAGGAGGTGTCTAAGAGTTTTCACGTTAGAGGGAAGGGATGATGGATGAAGACGTAAGGGACAGCGATTCAGGACCCACGCAATCACCTCGGAAGCGGGCAGGACGGAAGAGAAAAATAATTCAGGCGTGCAATGACATGGTTGTGGAATGTTTAAAAGACAAAAAAATAAGAAATCGTCTCGAGGGGTAATACATAAAGTTAAGGTAAACTTTGCCGGATGATAGAAGGGGTGGTACACCTGAAGGAGAAGTGGAAAGATTTGCAGCAGATTTTACGAAAAAAATGGAACGAATTGAAAAGCAGTGTTGTCACCAAAATGGAAAACCATATGTGACGGTAGGATGATTTGATGAAGATACTCGCAATAGTGAATAAAGGGAGGAAGGTGATGTGGGGTGGCGCTTGTGAGAAGGGCTAGAAGAGGTCCTCGAAAAAGAGATGGCGAGTATTGAGAGAGTGAGCTCTTGGACAGAACTGGGAGATTCATGAACATAATCATGGCAAAACTAGAGGATTTTATGCAACGAGTGAAGCAGAGTGTTTCGGCAAAAATGAAGAGACGGGGGCTTCTGGGTGAATAGAGATACGTGAGGTGGACTACAAGAAGAGTTTAGGGAGCAGGAAGATCCATAATCGTCTATAAGTGCCATAGCATTGAGCTTATTACGAAGATATGTAGGGAGAAGAATAAGATATGGAGGGGCTAGAGGTCGATGTGGAGGGGAAGGTCATGTGTACATGAGAGTCCCGAGACCCGAGGAGGAACAGATTTGAGTCAATTGTAAACGTACAAAATTACCACTGAAGCATGGTGTACTAGGGGTAGTCCAGAGTATGATTTGGCGAGACAAATAGTGGAGAACACAATTACGGACATTAGGGTAATACAGCAAAATTTGTAGCGTAATTTTAAAGCACCGAGTGTAATGGAGTGTGGCAAGGTGCACTATGAAGTACAAATATGATTCTTCCTGGAGCACCTGAACATTAAAGAGCAATCGACATTTTGCCTCCTATAATGCCTCCTTCAAGCAGCAACAAGTCAAAATTCATGAACTGCTATATATCTACATGATATAGGTGCAAACATAATGATGGCAGGAAAATATAGATCAGGAAATCATCCAACAGTGGTTTACAAAAAAGTAAACAGATATACAGATATCAAATATGTAATGTCGCTTTAGTGAGATGCTTTGGCCGTACGTGCAAGTATTCGAAAGCGTATAGGAAGAGAATGGATATTTTAATCAGCGTTGATACAAATTTATATCACCAAACGAACTGATGTACGAGAAAGAATTTTTGAAGAGTTAGTTTTGAGACAAGGGTTCATACTGCACAATACATATGGGGATAACAGATGCCCTAAAGGTTCCATACCTCAGGAGTATGAGGGGATGCAGTTGGTCGCGACCCACTAAAAATACCCCCATTTACTTCACCGCTTCCCGAGGAACCACTATCAAGCTTTACTTCACGGGAGGGGGAGAGCTAATCGCTACTCCTAGTTATCAATAATAGATATTTGTCTATTTCCCTCCTCCTGCGTCACATGAGTCTTCAGGGCATCTGTTAGCAGATTTTTCATCTACCCTCGTAGAAAAATATAAGGGGATACACATTTATTCCATCCCTGGGGGCTCAACTTGACATTAATGAATAGATGGAAAATGGCACGGGTACTTGACCGGCGCACAGTGGAGTATTTAAAGCCCTTTTAAGGTATTTATTTAACCCGGACAAAAACGGGGAAAAATCAAATTTGTTTTAGAACATTAAATTTTAGGTCACCGAAAAGCTGATTAACTGGCGCGTCTAACGATATTAATTTACGGAAAATTGGTTAAATCTGGCGTCTGATCTCGCCAAATGAATGTAAGGATTATATGCTTGCAGATGTCCTTAAATTAAAGTTTTAGCGTTTGTAACGTTTTAAAAATAAATTTATACTACCCATTTATACTGGACTGACTTCAAATTTTACAGAGGGAAAAATAATGACATGTTCTTTAGTGTTTTTATTTTTTATTATCATTGGAATTAAATTAACTGGGTAATAAGTTATCTCTTCTTGAAAAATATTTTGGTTAAAAATGTTTTCGAAAGCTTATATTTCACGTAGACTTTTAAATGTGTGTATGGGCCTGTTGCGCAAATTTGAGACCACTGCGTTAAAATATGACGTATGTAGAAAAGATCCCAAAAGAAATGTTTGCCCAAAGTTGCCCAACGCTTTTTTATGAATATTTAAAAAAATTATGCGCGTGATTATGTTCATAAAGCGTGTTTGCGAACAGTGAAGTCTAACACCGGATTTTAATGAACTCTACTGGGGCCTAATGTAATTCTATTTCATACATCTAATTGATTGGATTGGGAGGGGGGGCACAAATGAAAATAGACCCCCTTTGATGACGGTAGGATTTGCATTTAGGTGAGCTGTCCGTATATCAGAGATAGAAATGATTTTATTCTGTGTGATGAGCTTAGAGAACTTAAGGGTATTGAAAGAAAAGAGATATATGAGTGTTCTGTGCTGCTTGCCCAACACTCATTGTATAAGTCCAGAGTTGTTTGCAAACCCTTCCATTCAACGCCCTTCACTGTTTCCAGAGATTTCCGTTTGAGAAGTGTCAACGATATTATTAACTCGACAAGGATCGTCTGTTGAAAACATGAAGCACGTTTCGTGGGCGTCAAATGATAAATTCCATTATGTCCTCACTGCGAAGCTATGCCCAGCACAGGGATTGAGTAGTGTTACTGAGAGGAAAGCCACCGAAGAGTACACATATATTCCGCACTACGCTTCCTACGTCTGTACTAAGTTTTTAAGTGCTTGGAGATTAATTGAGAAGTTTGGTTATTAAGTGAAATTCTTTTCCCTGAAGTGTACATTTTAAATAATAATTGAATACTGTGCAACGAAAGATGGATAGTTTTTCTTTCGGTGATTGTGCAACCATTGCCAGGGGTAAGTTCTGAAATTCTTCATCATCGTCGATCATCTTTTCGGGCTTCCTGGAGTCAGCTTTTCCACGGGTTTTATATACAATAGTTTTCGTGACATCGAACAATTTCAGCTATCTCTAAATACAATCTATAAGCAATCTACAGTATAAGAATGAAGATGATGTTCTGATTAACTCCTAGATTAACATATTTTAATATTATGATATAAATACAGCAACAATAACTTTTCTCGTCTTTACTTTAGTTAAAACATTTTATATCATTTTCAGTAAATTAAATTTGCAATTAATTTTTCTAAATTGGAATTCATAAATAATATTTTTGTAAATTTTTGTATAAAATAAAAAAAAACTATGAAAATATGTCAATGTACTCTAACATAAAAATATAAGCACAGTTTTTACCAATATATATGTTATAAAGAAATTATTAGTACTTTTGACTAAAACGAACTTCAAAAATAATTTTGTCCGCTTTTCGAGGGCAAATACTCCACAGTGCGGCGGCCATAATCGGGTCTAGATTGACTTTGCGGCTCTGATGATTACTATGATATCTGGGAGACAGAGTTTATTGACATGCAACGAGGTAACATAAAATTTTAAGATAAAGTGGAAGAGATTTGAAAGAGGAGAGGTGTTGCTGTAGGAAGAGAAGGTGGAACTAACCACGATTGACACTATTGAGCACGAGATAGAGAACATCCTGGAAGGATTGCTGCCCTCGTGTCATGGAGGAGCGAAGAGGCAACGCAATCGTGACAGGAGACAAATTTGGTGGTCGTTTACCTAAATTCAAATTAAAAAGGAAAATAACCGACTTTGATTGAAGTTGGGGAACTTAGGTCATAAACTGGCGTGGGAGAACAATATCAGGCGAGAGCATCGTATGAAAAGGGAGGACTTCAAGATCGAGGTGAAAAGGGCAAAGAAGAAAAGTTGGGCGGATTGTATTGAAACTTTAATTGCCAGATCCTGTTACTTTGCGAGGGCAGACTTAATGATATGATATAATATTTTAATTATCACGTATTAGAATCACAAACAAATAAAGAGTCCAGCAGGATAAGATATATCCTCTTTCATCGATAATCGTGAGATATGATTCATTCGATTCGTCATCAAAAGTAACACGCGAGGCGCTGCATCTAAGTATTTAAAAATACTTTGTCATTTTTCGGTTCTTTTTTGCAAATTTCATACAGTATTTATGCCCGTAGGTCGCTTAAAGTGCAACAAATTAGTGAATAGTACCTTTCTGAGATTATTCTTTCTCAAATTATTCATTTTTGTAACACCGTCTGTTACCGCGACAAGTCTGATTAAGGCGTTAAAGAAGATTGGGTCACACTGTTCAAACGCCACAGACGAATAACTTCCATGTAGCTGGTATTCCAACAACTTCCTTTTTACAAAGCGTGAATCATCTGTATCTTCGTGTAGGATATTTAAAGGTATTGAATATTCGTTTCAATTCTATAAAAATCCTAACATTTAATTGACGCTGAAGAGTGCAAACATTCTGTAGAGTGTAAATCAGTTTCAATTTTCAAGTTTCATTTCAAAGAATAAGAGAAGACTTGAGGTGAATTTTGGAAACGTTTATGTTCAACACGCATTGAAATGTCTCGTCATTTTATATGAAGAAGATAGGCAATGTGGATAAAACTCACAAATAGAAATCACAATATAAAAACTGTGCAAGATAATTGAAATAAATTTACATGATGAAGTCTTGCATTAGAGACGAAACATAGTGTTGTTTAATTTACTTTTTTACGCTGATATAAAAAAAATTCTTAATTGCATCATGTGTTTTCTTAATTTGATTCAAAATGCAATTGTTTGTAAAACGTCAGGTCGTTTGTGTACATTATATGTATTCAGAAGGGCAGAAGTAAAAATTATCACGAATAAAATAAGTTGAATCGGAATTGAGCTAGGAAGTGATCATCCCGCTGTTTATTTTGTATATGTAGAGATACTGAAATCTGATTGCATCGCGATATGGCGACCATGGTTAAGGGGTTCTTACCTGAAACGTCTTTTCGTATTCCGTGTTCGACTTCGGTCTGAATGTTGGTGAATCATCAGTGGAAGGCACATTCGCGTACCCTTCAACTCTTGTAGTCATCATTTGCCAACAGCATAAAGCCAAAGCCAATAGCATGCGTTCTCTACTCGGTTTCATGTTGAACAATGGTTGCTATATAATAAAGTTTTCCATTTCAACACCAGATAACAACGCGGTTGCTATAGAAATTGGAAGAGAAAGGTTTACAAATCGTGAACATTGTCTCTCTTTCTTACGATGCGAGCGGCATCTCTGGATGAGGGGTAACAACAGTGTGTTCTCCATGACGGAGGTCAAGACTAAACAATACTTTTCACGAGATCTTTCGAATTTTCATCAATTTTTCAAGAAAGGAATGCGTTTCTTTAATTTCCCCAAAATGATTGTAAACAAATGCAGCTCGACAAACAGTCGCAGAGAGATAAGACAGGCTATCAGTTTCTTCTGAATAATTTCCATAGCCATTTACAGCTTTCTATTCTTTTTGATTAGGCTTGTGGAGGCGTGTCATAAAAAATTTACAGCAATTAATTTGATTGAGAACAGTCCGACAGTTCAAACCTTACAACTAGTGTGTTCCCATGTCTCTACACGACGTTTTTTGTACTGTACAATTAAATATATTTTTCCTTCTAAATGACAATATTCAAAGAAATTACACTTCAATTCGACATTAATTAAAGTTTTTCTCTTTTCAAGTGCTCGCGAATATCTTTGCCATCTTTATACAGAGGGCAATGACTTTGGCAAGATTTCAACGGTTCAGAAAGTTAAATATTTTCCTTCCTGGTTACATCATTGTCAATTGCGTATTCCGTCATCATCAAAATGTAACTATTCAAGTTTTTCAACATTCATTCGATATAAATCAGTGAAATCAAACCATTCTGCAATGAATAGTTACGACACATTCTTCGAAACTAGTACATTAGGCATTAATAAATTTTTTTGTGGCTTTGATCATTGTCAACTGAATACGGTATTTCTTCCTAAACAATGACTATTGAAATATGATAAAAAGTGAATTACTCATTACTTTCTAATGACATCTGATACACTTCTAAAGCAAAATAAATGCTATTTTCAATTTTATAGAGAAAAATATTTTAAAAACTAATGACAGACAACATGCCCTAAATATATTGTTAGATTCTTCCATCATGTATGTCTTCATTAATGTTGCTTATTTTATTTCCTTTCTCTACATGCTATTTTATGAACTCGATCAAAGTATTCTTTAAATTTAAAGAAAAAATTATTTGGTAACATTCCGCCAGGTTTGTCACTTAACTAACGTACAACTATGTACGATATTCGATCACAAAATTAATACGACCCATAAATAAAACAATCAAATATAATACTCAAAACATCACAACCGTCACGTGACTAATCATTGTAGCCCTTGTCATGGAGTTCAAAATATTAAAAGGAAAAAAATTAGAAAGTAATAAAAGAAAAGAGATACAACTTGTCATTTAAGCAGAACGCATCACATATTGAGATGTTCGTTTTTCATGGGCTTGGAATATGCATGGCAAACCTTATTGAAGTTAACCTGTCATTTCGCGAAATTGAGAAGAAAACTATTCTCTTAATTTATTACTAGCCATCGTGCATCTGTTTTTCAAAGCAAGTAACATTTTAAAACTCAGCAAATTATTTCAAATAAAATGACTCCTAATATGCCATATAATATAGAATAATGAAATTCTTCAGTTTTTTTATCAATCTAGAAAATAGATTTTGGATACGGAAGAATATTTTTGAAGAAAAAGTCCATCTTCACCGAAAAATGTTTTAAATTAGGTTAATTAATTATTTTATGGGAGTAATCTAACTTAATATTATGTTATTCATATTTTCATAGATTAAAGGCAATACGGAAAACTGCAAAATACTACTTTTTTGCGAGTTATCGTGAACAAAATATTTATAAAAAATAGGGTAGGATGGTAGGAACAAAGATACTAACAATTTAAACAGGTTTTGAACCAAATGAAGGAATCAAAACTCCAGAATGCAACAAAAACTAGCTACATCGCCGGTAAGTGCCTCATAATTTATGTAATTTAGTCAGTGAGTGTAATTCTTCAGTTATGCCAAAGAGTTATGCTCAAATTGTTACTTATGTTGATATCATAAGAATCTTTTTTATCTCCCGCATTGGCAAACGCAATAAGTATTCTGGATCGTTTGTTAGTACGTGAAGACAAAGAATTTGACTCACACATTATGTGTACGAACAGGAGGAGATGCTTTTATTAATGGAATAAGCTGGAGATATAATTTAATATTTAATGAAAAAACAGGAAACTAATATGTGTTACTATTTTTTAGATCTCCATTGAAAAATTGGTGAATATGGTTTTCCATGCTTTGAGCAGCAATGAACTTCTGTGCTCATGTTCAAAATACGAAATATAGGAACATGACTGTTGTGATATATTTCCAACAGGCTTGAAAATTTCATTTTTCAAGCCTAAAGTGGCAAGTACAAGTTACGAGGTGTCACAAACTCGCGACCTGACTGTAGTGATATCAGATATTGTGATCACATGTGTAAGTGATAACACCTAATAAAAATTTTCTGGGATGCGAAGAATTATTTTAATAATATTCGATTCATTTTAATCAAATAACACAATCACGGTATAATCGTAATAAATTATTTTCAAAATAAACTTAAAATACTTATCGCAAAAAATGTAGGGTATACATTAGGAGTCCAACACGCAGTTTCGCCCCATGGTATATTAAATTCATTCATTAATATTTTCAATAGTCCCCTACCAGAAGGGGTATTTCCTAAAATATTTCAGAGAGCTAAAGTGAAACCTTTACACAAGAAAGGATACAAACACAATGTTGGTAATTATCGATAAATTTTTCTACTATCCACTTTCTCAAAAATCCCTGAAAATTAGTTCTATAAACGTCTTCTAGACTTTTTATCAAATAATAACATTCTCTCGAACGATCGACACGGTTTTCACAAATCTTTTTCCACTACCAGCGCCATATTTTCTTTCTTAATTGGTGTTGAACCCGGAGAAAACCGTCAGTGTGTTTTTCTTGATTTATCCAAAGCAAACGATGATATCGATAACGAAATTTTCCTTTCAAAAATTCATTATTTTGGCATTCGTAGACTTTCATATCAATGGCTATCTTGCTATTTGAAAGATACGTATCAACAAGTCCAAATATCCCAAACTAAAGAAGTACTTCAGAAACGAAGACACCTACTGGCGGAGTTCCCAAGATTCAATTCTTTTTGTTGTATGTGAATGACATGCCATACTTTACATCAGATTGAAAAATGATTATTTCTGCTAATGAGACTAATTTACTATTTAAACACGTTAACGCTCAAAACGTTTTGTCTAACCTTTCGACTTGGTTCCATGCAAATCGCCTCACTGTAAACACTGACAAAACAGTGTCTATGTCATTTCACAATAGTATCACAAAATCTTTACCCCAGGTTTCTCTTTCTTTAAACGGAACACAATTAAAAACTGTTACGAATACAAAATTCTTAGGTCTCCATATTCAAGACAACCTCAAATTGAATTGTCACGTGGACAATCTTAATTCCCAATTAAGAAAATTGTGTTACGCATTCCGAAACTTAGTTAACGCAGTTTGTCCACGTATTTCCCGTTGCGTATATTTTGCAAACGTTTACTCCCATTTACGTTACGGCATTACCTTCTGGGGTAATTCCGGTCAGAGTATTCAAACTTTCAGAATTCAGAAGAGGATAGTTCGGGTAATTTGTAAATCTCACCCCCGAAACTCTTGTAAATCTTTATTTAAGGAATTAAATATCTTAACACTTCCCTGCATTTATATTTATGAAGCAGACGTGTTTGTTAAGACCGAATTACTGAAGTGCCACCCTTGCTTCATACGAAACAGTCTCGTTCACGAATACAATACTCGCAAAGGTAATAATATTCATCGCCCTAGAGTGTCAACCACTCTTTGCCAAAAAGGACCATATCATTCGGGAATCGTTCTATATAATTCCCTGCCCAAGAATATAAAAGATATTATGAAATTGAATATCTTCAAATCCGCGGTTAAAAATTACCTCCTGCACCAGTGCTTCTTCTACAATGTAAAAAAAAGTAATGATTTTAATAAAAGTTAAATTTATCTTGTACCTTATCACACTACTGTTGTAGTACTTTCAAAATAACTGGTAACAATTTCAAAACTTTTCCTGCATGCTTGTAATGTGCCTTGTTATTCATTTACGTTTTGTTTTATCTGTACTCAACCTTGACACTTTGGTTGTGTGCATTAATTCTGTTGCCACATCCTGGTGTTCCTCCGATTTTCCTTCGAGTAGAGGCGGAGTTTTTATGCAAACTCTCTTGGTTCTTGTCTAGAGTCGTCTATTGAAATAATAAATCTCGAAATTAGAGTTATTTTTATAGATACAATATAGATATAGATATAAACAATATTTGTCGAATAATCTATAGTTTATAATAATATGTTCTTGTGAAATAATTTTGTGTGTTTTATTTATTATAAATTTATAATTGAGGAAAACTCTTTCAATACCTCAAGGTCATCTAATATACTATGAATTTGGAGGAATCGGTCTGATGTAGACAGATTTTTCATTATAAGCAATAAAATATTTTGTCATTCTGTCATTACTTATTGCTGCAAAAGACCTTCTCGGTCGCATGGCGGCCATCTTCAGAGCTGTGGTGCGGTGGCCACCGCTTGCCCTCGCCGCTTCTTTTCAGCCACCGCTTGCCAAAGAACCCAGCAGTGAAGATGCCTTTTGCATCAATAAATAATGACAGAATGAAAAAATCTTTTATTGCTTATAATGAAAAATCTGTCTACATAAGACCAATTCCTCCAATGATAAAAGCAAGTTAAGCTATTATGAATTTGTTGGTTGTCCGTTGATATTATAACACGTATATAACTTTTTATTCATATCTACGGAGTGTGTTGAAATGTTAAATCCTCCTCTACCTTAGGGCTCTTTATCGGAATTAATGGGATGGTCCCTTGCATACTTCCGGAGAGTAAATTAGTTTATTATCATCCTGAGAATGTGAAGGTTTTTTGGCAAGAAATGTATTATTATTATTATTATTATTATTATTATTATTATTATTATAAAAAGCATGTTATATAATAATATAATCGATGATCTGACGGTGGTCGTCGAAGGGAAGAACAGAAGTAAGTTAGAGAGAACGGCGCAAGAAGTAAGACGTAGTCTGAAGGAAGAGAGACACAAAATGGGGTTGCGCATATCAGGGAAGAATTGTAAAAATAAGGAATCCTGGAGTAATGATAGACGAGAAGCTGCTGTTCACAAGTCACATTGATTAAGGAGAGAGAAATCAAAGGGAACATAATTATAACTTTTGAGATTAGGATGAAACAAATACAACACAGAAAAACGCAGCGATCCATCTTTAAGATCCATCAAAGTATCTCTCCTTTGAGTGATTATACAAATATTGAAATGTGGGTGTCTTATATGGGGACAAAGAGTAGTTTACGGCTGTGTGTAAAAGAAATTTCTATCTGTGCAGAGGGTGTGTCTACAAAGTCTTGGGGTGGATACAGAACGCTGTCATCTGAGGTAGTAGACAAATCAAATGGAGTAATGCTACTTGACTTTCAGTTGCAAAAGGTAAAATATAGAAAGATCCTTAGGAGAAATGTAGAGGTAGAAAATGATGGACCACGACTACAAAAGGATGAGAAGGGAGACAAGAAACTGTTAAATCTGTCATAGACGTTTGGCAGAATCAGTTGCGGACAACTACAAAAGGGAGATTAACTTTTGAGAATAAAAATAAGAATAAGAAATTTTTTATTCCACATTTCCAAACATTACTAGAAAATTCATAAACAACTAGGAAATTCTGGTCATCTTGTGAAGTAATGATGACCAGCTTTACGAAACAAATAAGTTTATTCATCATGAGACAGTCGATATTCCCAGGCAAACTAGGCAGGATGTCTCTGAAGTGCGTGAATGTCTCCGTGCTATCTTGTCACTGACACTGATAGGCACATTCCTTATCACCTGTTTCCTACTGTTCTTTCAATGTAAATGTTTTCTTACGAAACAAAAACACTTTCTTACACACTTTCCTACTACGGATACATATAACTTATTTTACATGAAGGCCTACGTTTACAGAAACCTAAGATACAGATTATTAAACAACATTTCGCTTTAAACAAAAAATAAATTTACTCTATTTATATATTAAATGATTTACTCTAACAGAAAAAAACATATTCTACTGAGTTACGTTCATTAAATAATTTACATGGTTTTCATTTAGAAACCATTGTTTTAATTTGGATTGAAATAATATAAATACATACCAAAAGGGTAATTTGCACTTAAAGATAGCAAGTGGTATAAAGTAAATAGGTATCTAATAGAATTCATGACAGAACATGGCAATTTTGGAAAGTATTTGCGCAAAAGAAAAGGGATAGTATTTCCTCACAAATATTTTGTGGGGAAAAGGATTTCGAAGAAGATGCAAGACGTGTGATGTTGGATTGCCCACTCTATGGATTGGAGAGGGCAGGTTACTTGAATTGTTTTCCAATCAAGGGAATTCGGAGGATAGATGATTTGGAGCAACTAATAAATACGAAGGAGACATGAAGCGTTCATGGATTTTGTGACATAATTGGGAGTTATAAATGATAGTGAGACGGGAAGATGAAAACTAAAAGGGATGGACAAATCAAGAAGAGAGAATTGAGGAAAGGATAAAATCAAGAATAAAAGATGAAGCGCTCACCTGCCCGGGGCGGGGATAGACGCACCTAGAAAGAGAGAAGCAAAGAGGTACTGACCATAGGTCAAAAATCAGGAAAAAAAATAGAGTAAAAATTGACAATGTAATGACTCAGTTTACAGACTGGGCAGTCAATTTGTGTTTTTCATTTAATTTCTTTGTGTAGTGTACATAAATCGATGACTTCTGATGACACTCATCTCCGTAAAAGACACTGATTTGTATTATAAATATGTCCTATGAAAAGTTGGTTTCATATTCATTAATATCTTCTTAAACTTCTTCCTGATTTATTAACAGCTGTTTCGAAAAAAAAACAAATAAACGCTTGTAACGAACGTGCAGGTAACGGATTAAGGACACCTGAAACGAGCAGTCAACTTTTGCTTACAGGTGTGTCTTGCGCGTGCGCAGTTCTGCAAAACTTGAGATTGCCGCTTAAAAGATATAGTATAAATTTTCAGTAAGAAGTGGGATACCGCGGCGTTAACACGCCGAGTCGCAGATTCTCGCTCGTCGAAATGGGGTAGTTTCAATTTACACCACCAGGTTGGGCTAGCGATCAGACCTGAGCTCACGCTCCAACGCAATAGCGAGCCAGCAAGAGACGAGGTAGTTGAAAATTCTATCAAAGCGCTGCGCCGAATTGTTTCTCGAAACAAAAGACGAACTTTGACGGCGAATTCATTTGTCAAGTCAAATTCGGCTGTCCACCAGAGAACCAGAAATCGACTGAAACGCGTATTGTATCTTATCAAATTCGTTTTTTGGTCATTTTTGCATATAGAAACAATTTATTAAAATTCACATTATTGAATAGTGTGAATTTGCTTCTTAATTTCAACTCGTTATTGGTATAGTCCTAAAAAACTTCGCGCCAATGAAATCTTATTTTTTAGAAACTCCAATCAGATTAATTCTCCTTCAAACAATAGGTAGTGCCTTTATTGATTCTTCTTCTACTCACTCTTGTGAAAAAACTGTTATTCAGGAGGCTCCTGCTACTGCTCCGAGTTGGTGTCTTCTTGCAGATTTTTTGTGTTTTGTGTTCACAACAGCATTTCAAGACCTCTTAGTCTCTCTTGTTACATTGTAGTCTACTTCCTAAATATTTATATTAATTATATTCTGGTATAGTTAATAATGCAATGTATTTATTTATTAATGTAATTTTTAACTTCCATTAAAATAAATTAAATTCTTAAATATTATTTTACTCTTTATAAATCTAAAAACAAAAACAGGTCTTCTCTAGTGGTACTATCTCAACAAGGCAGTGTCATATATGACACCTAGTGATATAACAATAGAATAGAGTTATTTTTAACTAGCTAACCCGACAGACGTTGTTCTATCCAAATTTCAATAAATGTTTTTGTGATAGTTTTCTGAATTTGTGAAAAGTTATTTTCCGACACTCCTTTGTAATTTTTTTCGATTTTTTCCTGAAAACTATCCCAGAACCTTAACGAAGAAAACAAAAACAGTATTTCTTATATCCATCGCTCAAATGGTCTTGAGTTCATACAAAAATCTCATAGAAAAAAGCACTTTCAGTTGTTTCTAAATTTTCCAATTTTCCGGGCAACTTTTCCAATTTTTCTTTCTCTAAAAATCTTATTCTGACCATTACAAACGTTCTTTAAACAAATTAGACAAATCGGTTCAACCGTTCGCAATTGATGCTCTTAGCAACGAGGAGAATTAAATTTTTATTTATATAGATTGGGACTTTAGGGCTCGCCAACGGGAGCCCTAAAGCCCCAATTTAAAAAAAACATAATTGAATAGAATAGAACAGAATAGAATAAAACGTTTATTTCTACAATTGAGTTCTCACTCGGTGGCAGCATTGAAATACACAAAGAAATCACATAACCCAAAGGTACAATAAAATAATAGAAACACAAAATATCACATATAAAATAAGTACAGAACATAAAATACACATAGATACTTAAGCACATAGCAGTTAAAAAAGGAGAATAGTACAATACATGGAAGATATATTTAAGAAACTCTGAAGTTAATTATTTTTAGTCACATTTTCCTTCTTTTCTCCCACTATGTTCTTGGATTTAAAAGAGGTTGCTGAGCCTGACGTCGCCCGCACGACGTCAGCAGTTAAATTGTTCCAATCCCTGATTGAGCTATTGAGAAACGAGTATTTTTCTAAATCTGTTTCTTGTTTCCATTCCCTAATTTTGAAATAAAATGAGAATTTCTACCCAATCTAGTCGATTGCTTCGTTGAAGGGACCCCCAGCCGGGCTCTTCTTCTTCGTATTTGAAGAAATTCTATTTTTATGTGATTTTTGGATTGTTACCCATGTTTATGTATCTATTCGATGTATTCTGAATTATTTCTAATTACTTTATTTGATAATTTTTATAATAATATAATAATAAATTTATTGTCAAAAAACAGTACAGACTGCTTATGACCACGTGGAGGACAATAAACTAATTTACTCTCCGGAAGCAAGCAAGGGACCATCCCATCAATTCCGATCAAGAGCCCTAAGGCAGAGGCGGATTCAAAAATTTCAGAATAAGTTCCTAGATAAGATAAAAAGTTAGCTGCGAGTTATAATACATATATATTGTCAATATGTTTGTAATTTAACGCAAATATGTTTGTAAATTTACGTGTACAAGTTATTATCGAACTATAGATTATTCTGAGTTCAATGTTTAAATATCATAAGAGTTGAAGAAACACTAAATTCACGATTTATTGTTACAATAAACACGCCCCTAGACAAAGCCTAGAGAACCTGTATAAGAAATCCGCCTCTACCCGTAGGAAAGACGGAGAAAAACCCGGGCCAGGATGGGGTTACAGAATTAATGTACACAACCTTGCCAAAGTTGAGTACACATAAAACTAAATTAATATGAGCCATACGGCAACACAACCATGCAAGAAAATAGTTTTTGAAATTGTTATAAGTTATTTAAAAAGTGCTACAGCAATGGCGTGATAAAGTACAAGACGAATTTAACTTTTATTAAAATCAATAAATTCTTTTACAGTGTAGAAGCACTGGTGCAGGAGGTAGTTTTTAACCGCGGATTTGAAGA